>JASDQU011178660.1:2464-17531 GCA_032191745.1 Picea mariana
TTGCTTCAACTTGGCGATTGGATTGTGGGTAATAGGGTGTTGAGTTTTCATGGCGAAGACCCAACTTTTCAGTGAGTTCATACATCATGAAGTTTCTAAAGTGGCTACCATGATCAGTAACAATAGCTTGAGGAACACCAAACTGAGCAATGATGTGATTGAATATGAATAATGATGAAGTCTTTTCGGTATTGTTGAATGTTGGCATCACCTCGGCCCATCTCATAAAATAATCTATGACTACAATAATGTATCCATGCCCCCCGACTGAGTGAGGGTGACATGTCATGAAATCGATACCCCATTTTGCAAAAGGACCAACGGAGACGACAGGGTGTAGAGGAGCAGGGTGTGATTATATTTATTGTTGTAGGTTTGGTAAGTGTGGCATTTTTGGATAGCGATTATACAATCATTGAATAAAGAAGGCCAAAAATACCCCGCTCATAAGATCTTCTAGGCAGTATCATACCCAAACATGTGACCACCACATGCTCTATAATGGCAGTCATTCAGGGCTTTCTCGGCTCCGTCAAATGTGAGTCAGTGTCGAAAAACAGAGTCAATCCCATGACAATAAAGAGTGTCACTGAGGATAATATATTAACGGGCTTGGTAGCGTATTCGATGACGGTCAGTGTTAGAAAAATTGGGCTGGAAAGTCTGGGTCTGGAGATATATGATGATATCTCCATACCAAAGTTCATTGGAATTGATCAATAAAAGGGATTCATCGAGTAATGAATCCTTTGCTACATTTTCCATCTCAGAGCAGGGAAGGTCGCATATCAACTCGGAAAACACCAAGGATTTCTTGGACTTAGTGCGTTTGAATTCTAAGTCAAACTCCTGGAATATTACGATCCATTTGGAGTATTTTCCCCCTAGCAATTCGCATGTAAGAATGTGTTGCATATGGTCGCAGTTGGAAATCGCCGTAGTCTTGTGTAAAAGGATATAGTGCCGTAAATGTTGAACAGCTTGGATGGCTTCCAAGGCCAGTTTTTCAACATGTAAATACTTGGTTTTGGTAGTTGTGAGACTCCGACTCAAGTAATAAATGACATGTTCATAATGAGAATCATCCTCTTGGACTAGAACCATAGCGATGTTATAGTCCGAGGCTGTGAGGTAAAGGAAATAATCCCGACTGTAATCAGGTGGGAAGAGTAGTGGGGTATGAGTTAAAGACAGTTTCAAAGCTTCAAAATCTTTGTCGGCAGTGTTATCCCATACAAACTCAGAACCTTTCTTGAGCAGTCGTGCAAATCCAAGAGTTAACTCAACATATTTCGGGATGAAATGATGGAGAAAGTTTGCCTTCCCTTGCAAAATTTGTAGCTAGCGAAGTGAGGAAGGAGGAGAAATATTGAGAATCACCTTGACCTTCAAAGGATCTACCCTAATCCCTTGACGTGAAACAATAAAGCGCAGAAGTCGGTTAGATTCTACACAAAAAACATATTTGTGGGGATTCAAGCGTATATGGTAAAACCGACATCGAAGGAAAATGGCACGGAGGTGTGTTGGATGATCTACATGGTGCATGGAATGAGTTGGTAAGTCATCAAGATATGGCTGCACAATGTGATTTATATCATGAAAGGAATAATACATAGCACATTGAAAAGTTGCGTCGGCATTCTTTAAACTGAATGGAATTTTTTGGTAGGTGAAAGTGCCCCAAGGACAAATAAAAGTGGTCTTGTGTTGGTCTGTGGGTACGATATTGATTTGATTATATCTGGAGAAACCATCCATCAGAGAGAAGATTTCACTTCCGGCACAATCATCGATGATTTGGTCAACGAAGGGGGTAGGAAAGTTGTCTTTAGGACAAGCTTTATTAATGTCTCTATAATCAACACATGCGCGGATCGTGCCTTGTTTCTTGTTAATTGGAACAATATTGGAAACCCAGTCAGTTAGAGCCACAGGGTAAATAAAGATAGCTTTGAGAAGTTTCTCAAATTCAATATTGATAATGGCTTCTTTACGTGGGTGGACCGGATGAAGTCATTGCTGGATGGGTTTAGCGCCTGGGTATGTCTCAATCTCATGTACCACAATGTCAGGGTCAATACCTGACATTTCTTCATAGCTCCATCCGAAGACATCACAAAATTCTTGGAAAAGAGACTTGCAGGTGACAACTTCATCATGGGAACATGAAGCTCCGATATGCACATTTTCGACAACTCCAGGTTTTATAGATATGTCGAGGGGGATGATGGGTGAGATATTACTTAAGTTCCCTTCTTAGAACATATCGTGTGTAGACTCGAGAATGGTAGAAATGACAACAATGGTTGACAGGATTGAGATCCATTGGTAACTCTCAATGGTGTGTTGTTCTGAGAAGAGGATGGAATGATGATGTCCATTGTTCCAAGGGGTATCTTCCATGGACATAACATACATAATCATCTCATCAGTAGGAAAAATGATGCGGAATGGATCTAGAGATAAATCACCAAGAGAGGGGGTAGAAGGGGTTTCCAATTGAATGGCTTGATAAGCATATTCGACTGGACTCAAAGGCATTTGGTCGCCATAATGAAGATGATCACCGGAGTTGGGTACTATCCATGGGTTGTAAGACACAAGGGTTTCATGAACAGAGGTGGAGATCATGTTGATCGAGGTGACAAATGGATGTGGAACATCGGGTGGTGGAATGGGGAAAGTACCCATCAAAGAGGAATCTTTAAGAAGACCCACACCAACGTTCTCATATCTAGGAGGGGTTTTTGCAATGAAAGGTATGTTTCCGGTACGTGAATCAGAGTGAAAGAAGGCCAATTGGTCCACCATAACTAATTTTCCTTGATGTGGGAAACATATGACACGGAAAAGAGTGGACACAATTGCACACATGGAATCGATCCAGCTATGGCCAAGTAGAATCGAGAGGAGCGTCAAACACCTCCACTTCAATATTGACCGTTTTGCCTTCTAACGTAATAGGCAACAAAGGGAGGACACCATAAGGCTTAAAACTAGAGCCATTGAAGGCTTTGAGCATGTTGTGGGATTCAGTTAAAGGAGGAGATCCAATGGATTTCCAGAAGGTAATAGACATGACACATGCTGAGGCACCCTCATCAATAACTGCTCTAAAAATTTTCTTGTCAGAGACAATAACTTGTATTTGGAATGCAAGTTGAGGGGGTAACCTTGGAATGTGATCATCCAAGTAAAAAATTATTAAATTTGTATCAGTAGGTTCGATTCCACCAATAGATTTCAATAGTGCCTTCCGTTGTATAGGACAAATCTGAAGGACTTTGAGGGCTGACATTGCAGATGGTGCTTGGGCAAGATCTTCGACGATACTGTAGTTCTGGGCAGCATGTGCATGAGGATTGAAAGCATATTTTTGGACAACACCCTTTGGGGGATGGTGAAGAACTATATCTAGGCTTGATCGTTTGAGATGAAGAGGACCGTTTGTAGGTGGAGTTGTGGGAGATGGTTGTACCAACGAAGGAGGTATTTCATCAACCTTCTCTTTGGAGGAAGAATAATCTTTGGCTTGAGTGGTAAGTGTGATGTCATTCTTCTTTGAATCACCTATACACATTAAGACATAGGATGTATTGGAGGGGGAAGGTTGGTCATGAATGACCAATTGGGCTTGTTGTTGAGAAGGGAAGGGTTGTGACAACATGGCCAGAGTAGGTGGTTTCGGGGTCCCTTGAAGGAACTTAGTAACCTTGGCTCGTCTTGGACAATCCTTAGTGTAGTGATCATAACCACAGATAAGACAAAGGTATCTAGGTTTTCTCTTATCCTTATCCTCAACAAGTCGTGTTTTGGTCTTCTTAGATTGCAGATTATTTTTATCCTCCTTGTTCTTACCCTTTCCTTTTTTGGATTTATTTTTTCCGGCGGGGGTTGATTGAACAGAGTTCACCTCATAAGTCTTACGAGTGGGAGGGGTTGGAGACAGAGAATTTTGAACATTAGAAGCAACATATTTGGGGTTGTTTCTAGAGGTTTGGATGGAATGGGGTTGGGCATGGAAGGTGCTAATCATACCGTCAGCTGCATGAGAAGAAACATGAGTAGTTGAAGTAGTATAAGTAGAAGGACGAGGTGCGTCAGGGAGTAAGTCGTAAAGAGTACCTATTTATGAGTAAACGAGGCCAAGGTATTGAGCACGACTGATTTCTTGTTCTTCTATGACAACTCCACCCATGGCGATGTCATGAACGATGTCGTTCACGAATGATTTCGTGAACCACTCCACCAGCAATTGATTGGTAAGTTCATGTTTGATGAGATGTCGTCTCCATTGCCAGTCATGAATGTGATAAGAGATATGAGTGGATTTGGTTTGTTTGAAAGAACTCAAAATTTTGGTTCCCGTTTCGTAACAGATCAGTAACTGGTAGTGGGTGAGGAAATCCATAGCGAGGGTGTTGAAGTTGGTGAAGAAGCCTCGTGGTAATTCTATATACCACTTCATGGTGGATCCTGTGAGGTTTCACTGAAAAATGTGTAAATGAATAGAGTCATCCATCAAGGAGTTGGATGAACACCAAAGGTGAAAAGTCATTACATGATTGTTCTGGTCCTCTCCTAGTTTACCATCGAATTTAGGGATGTTAGATGGTAGTTTGGCTGGTATGGCGGGCCATTGAGGAGAGTGACGGATCGGATCATTTAAAATTATCTACAGATCAGGGAGGTCTAGGGTGGCTAAGAAGGGTAATTTTCTATTCACATGTGGGTACTGGTGACTTTGGGGAGGGAGTCTCGTCGGTAGACCAGTGGGAACATAAGCAGTTTTCATATAATGCGAAGATTCAGGCAGATTCGGTTGTGGGTGTGGAGGCAAGTAATTTATAGGGTTGTATTGGTTGGGGTTATTCCCTTGAATAGGGGCGTGGGGTTGAGCACTCAAGCCCCAAATAGGATTGGACATACCTGGATATGGTTGGCCTATACTAGGGGGTATAAAGTAGCTATCTTGAGGCTGTTGCCCCCCAGTTGAGTGATGGTTATTTTGAATAAGATAGTTCCAATATTAGGTCAAGGATGGAGGTATGTTTTTTCCATAGGGTGGGGTAGGTGGGGGTTTCTCTCCAATCGGGGGTTGCATCCCAATTGGGATTTGTCCTACAAAAGGGGATTGGGTTTGGCCTCCTTGGTGAAATTTTCCACCGGCAGGAATTTGGTAATTAGGTGTGAAAGATGAGATGGTGCCACTAGGGTCGGTGCCTTTGATAGAGGATGGAAGAGGTCCTCTAAAAGGGGGTTGAGGAAGTGTCAGAATGAAACCAAGAACAAGATGGTGTCCAGAAGGAGTGGAAATTTCAGGAGTCCCGGATGGAATTTGTGTAGAAGAGGGAATAGAAGCATTCAATGCATGATATCTTGGCAGAAGTGTTGGGGTGAATCTAGGCGAAAGCAGCGTGCCAATGGGAGCTTGGATAGCCACCGTAATCCTAGTGTGAGGACGCATAGTATCTAGGACCATTGTGTAATGGACCGTTTGTAGGGGGATAGTCAAGATGTGGTCAGATGGAAGAGCGTATGAGCTAGGAAAATAATAGGTAGTAGTAAAAGGTATTGCATCTGGATTATACGTTTTGGGCAGCTCAAGTGTGACAGTGATATCAATGCCTTTTCCTGAGCCAAAGAGATCCCGTCTAAAAATTCCAGTAGTCCAAAAAGGATCTTGACCCTTAGGTCCTGTGAAAGGTCCAGTTGGTAATCCAAAAGACTCAACAGCCATTTCTCTAGAATAATTCACTCAAACAATATGTCTCTCAGAGTCAGGAGGAAGTCAGAAGTCCTCTCGAGAATTGGTAATTGAAAACCGCTCTAAAGAGCTAGTTCTTTCCACTTGTGGAGTGGCAATGTCTTGGATTTCACTCTGTTAAGGAGAGCCCTCTGGTGAGTTGGTAGGAAAGGGTTGAGAAACTTACATATCTTTCTAGGGGTAGGCCTTGCATTCTACGTGAACAACATGGAGGGTCAATTGTGATCGAGTTAAAATCTTACGAAAGAAATTCTATGGCCAAATTGGGTAAACAAACAACACATGCTAATAAAATCTAGGAAGCAAAACCAAAAAAACAAGACCTTCTAATTCCGAAGTCACTAGTTGGTGATGAAATCCAATGTCGCGATGACGAGACAAGAAGGGGCTAGGAAAGGGTGGAAAAGTTACGTTGACGACCTGCTTAATGAACTTACACCCTGGTGTAATGTCCCACACATAATCATGGGTATACCTTCCAAGGAGCCCGAGTGAGTTTGGACAACGTCGATTCCAGGTACTTTGGAGACTTACCCCTTCACAGTCACCTTGTGTAAGACCCTAAGAATATAGGCTACTAAGGTTACCACAAACAACAATGATGCCTGGGGAAACAGTCGATTGTTTGATCCACACATAAGGGCAGGGTATCTAGCCCGAAATCAACTTGAGAGGCTTCCACTCATAATTGTGGGTATACCTTCAAGTAACCCCCATAATACGTGCAGTCTCTACACCGAGATCAACAAAGCAGGGTGAGTAACTCTGTCAATCTCAATGCGACCTCAAGTTTGACCCTTGTGTGAGAAGGGCTTCTCAGGAAAAAATGCTGCAAATGGAATTTGACACTCCTTATCACAAGATACTATTGTGTGTTTTTTTCTTTGGAGAGTGTGTCTCACTACCTATTCCAAAGCTCTAGCCTAACTAATGTTGGTTTAAAAGAGCCCTAGAAAAAGTTACTAGTTGAATTTTAAAGTTGCACAATATTATTAAAGGCAGTTGTTACACAAAAAGGAGACGGAAATGAAACCAATGTTGTGTAAGACTCTGACCCAACAATGCATAAATAGGGTTGAATGATACAAATTTTCGTTCAATGAATTCTATCTATAGGAGGGAAAGGGGAGTTTTCTGGAACAATGTGAACTACGATGTATGATCTTTCTTGAAATGTAATATGAAACAATCATGAACAATGCAAATTCCCTATTCGTTCTCTTTCAATATTTGAATGCCAATATTTTTCGAATAAATGGTTTCTTAAAAAAAAGAAAAAAAAAGTCTTTAATTTGTATTAGAAATCAAGCAACAGGGATGGAACTAAGAAAAAGTAAGAAACCAATGAAAATGAAATACTCAACAAACACCCAAATCGATCTTTCAATGAAGATAAAAATAACAAACTGACAAGACCAGTCTCTTCAAATGCACATGGGTAACAATTTTCAAAGAAATAAGCAATCGAAAAGGACAATTAATCTCAACTTTTAATCCAATCAAAGGCTCCTGACCAAACAAGCACTCAGATTTTGGAATCGGAGATTATACCCTTGTTAAGAAAAGGTCAAGAGGTAAAAATTGAGAAAAAATGATCAAGAAGAGTTTTTTATTTCCGAAAACTAATCATTCGTGAGATTTGAAGTCAAGAAATAGTCAATCACTGGCCAGAGAAGTTCTTCCCAGACACACAAACAAATCTGGGCATTTGAAGACACAAAAACACCTAATCCAAAGTTTTTACAAGTGTGTTCGTAGTTTGGAAGTGGGGTACAGTGCGAGAATTAGGGATTCTTGCAGCCTAGACATAGGCAGGGTGCAAGAAGCTCACACTAAACTGAACACTAGGGTGTGAACTTCAGTGATTCTCGTAGGCCACAGAAAGGTACAGTGCGAGAAGGTTTGTAATCAAGAAAATTTTGGAAAAAGGACAGAACTTTTGAGTGAACTTTTGGATCCAGGGAGTCTGTAATAATCTCCTAAAGACTTAGAGATTGTTTGGGAATGAAAAAGGGTAGGCCAAGAGAAAATGGCCAAGAAAAAACCACCAAAATGGGTTGTATCCCCACTGGAGTCACCAATTTTGTTACTGGATAAATCGGTAGGTGTGGACACTAACATATCTCCCTAGATCCACCTGGATCTAGAACAAAACAGGATAGGACATGAATCTTTCTCTAAGTTGCATTCATTGAATCTGCTACCAAGAAGGAATGAGTGACATACGTTTATATCGCTTCCTTAGGTCTTTGATGTTCCTACTTCACTCCGGTGCTCTTGTGAAATCAGGTCCAAGACAACACAAACCAACCAAAGTAAAGATACCAAAGTATATTCAATGTCAACCTATGCATATGATCAAGGAGTTATGCAATAAAATAAGAGTGATTTTATGGGAAAGGGACATGCCGCTGTATTATATTAAATGAAAGTAGAAGATACAACCATATCTCCTTAATGTCGCAAGCTTCCTTTCAGTGACCCTTGGTTCCAATACACACACTCGCTCTACACTTGCATGGAGAAGATCCAGTACAAATTGATAGACAAATAGAGTATTCAAGCTTCCATCCAAACAGAGTTCTTCATACAATTCTTTCACAAATTCTTCATTCAATCTTGTTTAACCTTTTCCATGAGAAACCTTTCAATATATAGGAGAGGGAGAGATGGTTAAATGGATGAGGATGATCCCACTAAATATGAGAAGTAAGTAGGATGCCAATCATGCGAATGCCAACTCATTTTCTAGAAAATACTCTTCTAGAACCTTCGTAACTTCCTCTTCCTTTCAATCTTCAAAACAGGTTCACACCCTACCTATAGAGCAGATTGCGAACACCTTGCAGTCTAGGTATATGGTTGCCTGTGAGAATAAATATTTTCACACCCTACACCATATGCAGCCTGTGAACTCACTATAAAAATATGTTTTGTAGAGGAAGACAACAATCACTTTTCTCAGGCAAAAAGTCCTTTTGGGAGCCTGAACACATCACTGTAGAGACATCACCAAAGTGACGAAAATAATGTGTAACACATCCCCATCTAGTGAGAATGTGAACATATTCATTAATACATCCTTGTGATGTATCTCCCACTGGTGCATGAGTTCGTGAAACTCATGGAGATGTCAAACAAGGTTGTCCTCTTTGTTCTCTCTAATTATGGAAAAATAATCACCCCATTCATCCACAATAGGGAAAACATTGGGAAAACCAGGAACAATAGAAAAATTAAAGGGAGCAAACCTTCGATCCAAGATTTTGTCCATTTCAAACTAGTGGAGTCCTCGATTGATTATTTAACCATGGAGTCACCAGGTGAATGATATGCAGAATAAGTGTGTCTGGTCTTTGTTCACCATCAAAAACCATATATAATCGTTGTGTTCTCCCAGGGGCTATAGCTTTAGCCAGAGGCAGCCACACCAAAATAGTGGATTCACCTCAGTGGAGTCACCAAGTGCAAGCGCAATCTTCAGAGGTTCTTATATCTGATGCACCTTCAGAATTAGAAGTCTGTTGTCATTCTACCCAGGGAAATTCTTCAATTCATCCCCAACAATGATGCCAGAAATGTTAGCACCAGAAGTCACCCTTGGATTGCAATAGAGGTAAGTGTTAGAAAAACAGGACCGCAGAGCAATAAAATAAAACAAATGCGGAAACAAAACACAGAAGATACATAATACAAGAGAGACACAGATTTACGTGGTTCACCCAATGTGGGCTACGTCCACCAAAGAAATTGCCAGGTCCTTCCTTTATTATTATCCAGCAAATGAAGGGATACAACCTATAGCAAAACCCGTTGTAACTTCCTCTTCTTTCTCTTACATTATCCTCTCTCAGAATACAATATTCGCCATTAAAACATAGCCACAATACATTTTGCTCATAAAAGAGGGTTGCCTTTAAGAGAAAAAACCCTAACATAATTTCTACCGTTAGATCTGCGACCTTATAATGAATGGTCTAGATTTACAATGAAATTACAATATACTTTTACAAGGAAATTTTTCCTTTGGGGGCTTCACCCCCGAACGCCCGCTGGGGGCCCACTTGCCCTCAGACCCCCCAGTCGAGGGGATAGCCCCACCCAGACCCCGCAGAGGGGGTATCGCCCCTCTGCACTCCCCCACGTGGAAGAGTGTACATACTTCTAGGGTGTAAATACTTCATGGGGTATAAACATGACTGAAAGCAAGGACCTCTAAATCAGGAATATAATCAGGCTCCACAACCAATAGTAATCTTGATACCCATCAGTTTGTGTGTCTCAAAAAATCAATATAAATTCAATCTAATGGACGCAGTCTCAGGATGGTATCATTCTAACTCAGAAAAATGGACCGAAAAGCACAAGTAGATGAGGTCTTGGTCCAACTTCAGTCAGTATGTTTCGTATAGTGGTGAGTAGGGGGGAGAACTGAAGGAGAGTGAAGAGGTATGGAATGAATGTCAGGTCTTCCAGAAGCCTAAGGAAGAAAAAATTAGAAAACACAAGACCTTATTGGGTTCCAATTTCAATGAAACTGAAAGAAATCATGATGGTATTATGATCAACATCTATCATAACACAATCACAACAATTCATGAAAATCAGTCATACATGAACTCTCTCAGTATCAGAGGAAAATAAGACAGATAAATAAAGTTGACTTCGATTAATCCATAAATCTCAGATCAAAATACATAACCAGAGAACCAGAGACTTCACTAAAACTTCACAATAAAAGAGCTTAACTCTACCATCGACCCTCACAAAATATTAAAAATGAGTATTTATACTCAAATCAACTTGCTCCCTTTAGAGGTGCTCTATGGTCATGGCATTCAAGGCTTGGCATATACATCTTCTTCTTTAAATATGCACTTGCATTCTTTTGTCAGACACAATATTAGAACGGTATGGGCTTCACAAGAAAATCCATGACAAAGAACTTTTGGCTGACAGTATGCCCTCCACAGCCATATTTTCCATGATTTCCATTTATGTGGTGAGACAAGGTTTCAACCACCTTCCCCATTTTCATTAACTATTTTCCTTGGGATCAGGATGAGGCCTGACACCCATGACTATTCTAGGCGAGCTCATAATTCCTTTGAGGCAATTCTGGCATCTCGAGGCCATGCCAATCCTTCTCTGTGACCAACTCAGGCGCTTCAATATTTCACACGGCTCCATTCCCTTGCCCCATAGGACCAAAGGATGTGAACTCATGCTTATCAACATGAAATCTCTATATTTCACATTTGGGGAGTTTCTACTCCCCTTGATCTCCAATACTCTGATGCTCGAAATTGCAAAACGACCCATCGGGATCCATGACTGGGTTTACTGTAAAACCGATGACTACAATCATTTCTTCAAACACTTTGGTTGCCTGCTACTTGGATGGGTGCTTATTGTTATTTTGGCCCCACTTTCTATATGAACCTAGGATGTGATCGTGGGCCTTACTTTCAGGCACGTTGTGATTTCGAGTTTCGTGAGTTCACTTCGTGCTCCATGCTGAAATATCCATGTCACATAATCACGATCCTCAGATCGAATGAAATGCGTCCCTATGAAAAGGAAGACCCAGATCGTATCAGCGTTTCGGGACTTAAGGCCATCGACACTTCTGAACTTAGCTTTCCCAAAAATATTTCATCTACGGTTCAGATCCTATGCCACATGCCCTTCTAAAATCGATGGCCAAGATCATTTCGGGACTTCGCGTGTTGTGAGTCTTCAAGACTCGCCCTCCTACTTCCCTGACTCGCGAAATAACAAAAAGATGATCTAATGGTCCAGATCTCTCCTTTGATCAACGACTGCAATATTTTCACAATTTCACATTTTGCGAGTTCTGACGGCTATGCTCCTTGATCGCTCCATATCGCGAAACCAAGAAATGCTAATATTGCGCCACGATTAAAAATTTGCTCATCCCTTGATCTCGGGACTTTTCCCTTGCACTAAACTTCAAGCAACTTTCGGATCCCGAATACCTACGAACCACCAATCTGATTTTTTTGATGGATCCAACGACCGAGATTGAGCCCGTGCTTGATGGATTTTCACTAACCAGGTGTGTGCGTGCCTTTGCAAAATCGCGCCTTGACTTTGGATGAAAAAAAATTGTGGGTTTTTTAAGCCCACTTCTTTCACATTTGGTCACCCAATGAACAACTTCAAAGGAAAACAATCCCCTTGCAAAAATATGTGATAACAGAGGGCATACCAGCGAATTGGTATACATACCAGGAATTGCGCTAAGGAACTACAAAATGGATGACATTGTGACATAATTTCACTGTCACTTTCTCATTCGAGCATGAGAACCCCAACATAGATGCAACCCTTAAACGGATCAGAGGACTAATATTCCTCAAAGAACCATAAATATAATTTATCACAGAAGAGAAACAATGGAATAAACAAATAGTCAAGGAACTGTTGTCATGTTACCATGTATAGGAGGAAGCACCAGACGAAGATGATCTGTACGATATTCAGATTGAAGAAGTAGAAGGTGAAAGAGATGTGGAGGGCCCAACCATCGAATCAGAAGTCATTTCCATGTCAATCAAGGTAAAGAAAGTTAACATCAGGACAACTGAGTATCCCAAAATGGCCAACATTGGAGATTACTGGGATGGGTAAACAATAGAAAGTATCATAGAGTTGTTATGTGAATACAATGACCTCTTTACCACAACATTCATAGAGATGAAGGGTATAGCCTAAGAACTGGGAGAAATTAAGATACCACTCAAACTTGAAGCAAGACCTATTAGACAATGACCCTACATACTAAACCCTATATATAAACAAAAATTTAAAGATGAGATCGACAGGATGCTTGAAGCTGACATCATAGAACCAGTTGAGGAGTCAGAATGGATAATCCCGATGGTAGTACATGACAAGAAACAAGGAAGAGGGATCAGGATATGCATCAACTTGAGGAAGTTGAATGATGCATGCCTACATGATCTGTTCCCTACACCGTTCATAGATGAGGTGTTATAAAACATGGGAGGACATGAAGCTTACTCATTCACTGATGGATTCTCAGGATACCACCAGATTAGGATAACACAGGAAGACAGACACAAGACCACGTTTGTGACATAATGTGGATCTTATCAGTACATAGTCATGCCGTTTGGACTGAAGGATGAACCAAGAATATTCTCCAAAGTAGTCATTGTTGTGTTTAAGGAATTCATCCACCAATTTCATGAAGTATACCTGGATGATTGGACAGTCTACAACATGTTGAAAAACCATGTGGAAGTTTTACGAATGATGTTAGAAAGATGTAGACAGTGCCATATATCACTGAATATCAAGAAATGCATATTTGGAACACCGTTTGGGATACTGTTGGGCCACATAGTATGCAAACAAGGTCTATTAGTAGATCTGTCAAAGATCACAGTCATTACTAACTTGCCAGCACCAAAAACAGTGCATAAGCTAAGAGCAATGTTAGGACACACACGATATTACAGGAAAATAATCAAAGGATATGCACAGATCATAATGCCAATGGAAAATCTATTACGAAAAGATATGAAGTTTCGGTGGAATGATAATTGTCAACACGGTCTGGATACCTTGAAGGAAAAGATGGTTACCACACCGATATTAGTATTTCCAGACTAAGAAAAGACATTCCATGTGCATGTCGATACCTCAATGATAGCACTTGGAGCTATATTGGTGCAACCAGGAACAAGAGACTTGGATCACCTAATAACGTTCGCAAGAAGAAAGTTATCAGAATCAGAACATAACTATAACACGATAGAAATAGAAGGCCTAGCCATGGTCTATGCACTACAAAAATTCAGACATTACTTATTGGGAAAGCACTTTAAAATGTTCACAGATCACTTAGCCCTGAAATACCTCGTCAACAAGCCAGTGTTCGGGGGGATAATCTGTCGATGTTTACTACTATTTCAAGGATTCAACTTTGAAGTAATAGTTAAACCAGGGAAATTGAATGTACGACCTAGCCACCTGTCGAGGGCCACAAATTGAGAAGAACCTACAAATTTAGAAGACAAATTTCTAGATGCACAGTTATTCTCAGTACAGATTGTTGATGAATACTTCGCATATATCATTTAGTACTTGAGTAAAGGTATTGTGCTGCAACACTATAGCACTGTGCAGAAGGAAAAATTGGTATTTTGTGCTGCCGACTATCAACTGATTGCGAGATAGTTATATAAAATGGATGTAGATAGCATCTTGTGAAGATACACGTTAGAGAACAAAAGACCAAGAGTCTTAGAAGAATCCCATGAGGGAATATAAGGAGAGAATTATGCAGGTAAAGCTACCGGGTAGAAGGTATTTCACATAGGACTATGGTGGCCAATGATTCACAGAGACTCGAAGGAGTATTGGCAAAGATGGGATGTTTGTCAAAGGGTAGGAAAACCCAACAGAAGGGAAGAGATACCATTACAACCACACATAAAATTACAGGCATTTGACAAGTGGGCAATAGAATTTTTGGGACCAATCAACCCACCGAAAAAAAGAATAGGGGCTAGGTACATTATCATCGCGACATAATATTTAACAGGATAAGCAGAAGCTGCACCAGTAAAAGATTGCAGTGTAGAAATAAAAACTCACTTTTTGTTCGAACAAGTACTCACTTGATTCAGGTTCCCAAGAGTTTTGATGAGAGACTAAGGCATGCACTTCATAAAAAACACCATCTGTGTGATGACTGAAGAGTTTGAAGTCCATCATCAGAACAACACACCATATCATCCACAGAGAAATGGCACAATGGAAGCCTTCAATAAGATCCTGGAGAACACACTGACCAAAATTTGTAATGTCAATAGAGATGAGTGGGACCTCAAAGTACGAGTAGTGTTATGGGCATACATGACCACATGCAAAAATTTGACATGGCACACACCATTTAAATTGGTTTATGGCTAAGAAGCAGTAGTGCCATTAGAATTTTTAGTACCCAGCTTGTGTGTAACAACTATCACACAAATGACAAAATGAGGCACAGTACAGGAGATATTGAATCAGTTATTGACCAAGGAGGAAGACCGAATCTTGGTAGGATTCCATCAAAAAGTGCAGAAAGCAAGAGACAAATCTTGGCACAATAGACACATCAAGAAGAAAACGTTCAAGGAAGGAGATCTAGTATTGATGTATGACAACAAATCGTTACAGTGCCCAAGAAATCTTAGAGTGCATTGGTTAGGACCATACAAAGTAATATCTGTCATAGACAGAGGAATTGTACATTTAAGA
>JASDQU011178661.1:0-26317 GCA_032191745.1 Picea mariana
AATGAGTGTATTATAATTCAAAGTGAATAAAAAATAAATTATTTCAATAATAAATTTAATGGAGAAATTAGAAGTGGGTTGACCCTAAAATAAGGAAAGTGGGGCCAAGTGACCTAGAAGATGTTTTTAAGGAAGCTATTTGGAGAGTATAAATAAGAGGAAAGGCTCTCTCATTTTAAATACACTTGAGCATATTGAATATCTATAGGTGTCCGAGGTAACCAAGGATATCTGAGATGAAATTTTGAGCGAAGGTGAAGAAAAGAAGGCCGGAATGCAAGGAAGGATAAATTCTTTTGATGGTGCTTTCTAAGGTATGTTATTTACAGGTCATCTCACCATTTTTGCTATAAATGTTTTTATATAATGATACAAACTGTGAAATTTCTATTCCATTGAGAAAAGATATCCCAGTATCTGTGGTAAAAAATTCAGCTTGTGGGTCATTGTATTTTTTGATTTACACTCCATGGAAAATAGGGTTTGTGGCTAGTCCTGAAACTAGTCAAAAACAGGTGTTTCGGGTAAAAATGTCATAAATTCTTCATAAAAGATCCAAGTTCAGTGAAACCAAATGTGTTTATTAGGGTACAGTCTATAGTATGTTGTATAAAATTTTCAGATCAATTCAACAAATATTCCATGCGGGGCATGCTCTACAAGGTCGCTCTATAGAATAAGACAAAATTCAACAAGGTATTTTATTTTTGCTATAACTCTTTTTTCCTAGAGGTTCCAAGTAGTGACACCTAGAGGAATTGCATTAAACACATTGAATAACATTGTGTATCAGTTTTAGATCTTTATACATTACAGGTACAAAGTTATGATTACTTCAAGTTAGGGTTGTTGACTAATCCAAAACTAGGCATGTGAGACTAAATAAAAGTTTGATGAAAATGCTAGTCTATTGTTGTTGGAGTTAAGGAAGGATTGAAGGAATGTGATCATATACACCTGGTCTATTACAGAGCTACAAATCAGATTTGGATGATGAAATTGATGAGGGCTTTTGGTTGAGGTACATGTTTAGTACATGGTTGAGACAAGTAGTTGATGAGTTGGCACATACATGAGNACATACTTGGTACATGGCTGGATGCACTTGTTTATGGTACAAGTTGATTATAGGTTATTTGGTACATGTTGGTGCATGGTTGAAGCACTTGTTTATGGTACAAGTTGATTACAGGTTGAGGTGCAGGTTGATGCATGATTCATATTTATTGGTATAGGTTTACAATGGTATATCTCACAGTGAAAGGTTGAGAGTGGTTTCATCATTCTGCTTCTACTTCAGGGTGGCAGGATGGGGCAAGGACAGGTGGTGTAGCTAGAGAACATAGGGGGTTGTAGCCTCATTCTGGTTGTAGCTAGAGAATTGGGGAGTTGGAGCTTCCCTCGGGTTGTAGCCTAAGAAAATATGGGGTTGGAGCCTCCTTCCAGTTGCAGCTGGAAAACAAAGGAAGTTGGTGCTTCCAATGAATGTAATTCTTCAAGACATTAAGAAAAAGCATTCTGTGGTTTTCTCCTGATTTGGGTTTCCATGTAAAACACTGGTGTACTCTGCATGTGTATATTTGTTCATTTGTTCATTGCTTATTTACTCCGCAGTTATTGGATGATAATGATTCATTGATATGACACTTGGATTATATGGTTAAAAAGGATTAAATTGTTCTATTACTGATTCACCCCCCCTCTCAGTAATCCAACAGCAGGGGCTACAACGTTTGGAGGCTCATTAACAGCTGGTGCAATCGACATATTTGTTTCCTCCAACCATTCTGGAGGAATCTCTTCCTCAACCAGATAACTACCCAATTCTGTCATAGGGTCGACGCTTTGAGGCAGTTGTTCTGAACTGAACAGGGGTTCATAAGGGTCCGAAACAGTGCACAAGAGAGAGTCTGAAGGGGCTTGGGGGGGAACTATAGGGATTTCTTACTCGATGTATTTAACTGCATTGTCTTCATCAATCCAATTCTGATCAGACTGGGTAGGGACAACATGTTTAATGAAAGGGATAGGGGGCAAAGAGAGGGATGAAGAGGGGCTCGATCGATGATGTTGGTCCACAAAATTGTAATAGGTCGGCCCATGCTTCGGCTTTCCCTATTCGCGTGACATTGGAGAGACACAGACGAGAATGATATCCCAACACCAAAAGGGAGAAAGACCATGAGAGAAATGGGAAACTGAATGCAAATCTAGAATGAAATAACAATGGCTATGCTTTACCTCCATGAAAACAACTGAAGTGACAGGGAAAGTTTCCATAAATACCGAAGTGATGACATTGAGCTTCCTTGTACCTTCTCTGATGAGCCTCAACCGTTGTTGTATGTGCGCCATTAAAACCTCCTTCATGTGCATGCACACTACCCCCCTTCTTGAGTGAATGTTACACATATTGAGTTGACATGGAAGAAGGGTGGCGGTCATGAGCGTTAAATACGTCGGGCGCATGTGTGATGAGTGTTTCTTGAGGGCTAGGTGCCACCCCATCTGAGGGAATCTCTAGTTGGAGTTAATCAATTGTATTCACATATTTTAACTTGTAGAAATATAGGTCTAACTGAGATCATAAATGCCCCTAGACTCCATAAAACAAAATAAAAACAAGAAAATAGATCTCTATATCTAATATTATACAATACAAGATATTTCCTACTATATATAACAATGAAAGAGGCATAGCGTTAGCAAAAGATAGTTGCCTCCGCAGTTAGGGATGCCTACATAATCTTACAACTAACAATAGTTGGTTGTATTGGAAAATGGGAAAAAAACACTAACATGCTGCCTTAAAGGAAATGTGAGGAACAAAACAAAAATAAGAAAACATATTTGTATATCTATTATTATACAGTACAAGAGGATGCCTACTATATATAATAATGGAAGAGGGATAGTTTTAGAAAAAGACAATTGTCTGCGTAGTTAGGGATGCCTACACAAGCTTACAACTAACAATAGTTGGTTATATTGGAAAATAGGAAAAAGACATTAGCATGCCCCCTTAAATGAAGTTCAAGGAGGAAACATAAGAAAAAGTTGGGTCTTGAAAACAAGGCCTTATTAGGTATCCAAATACAAAATAGACTCTCACAAGTGGAGAAAAGGAGAAGAACCACATGAAAAACCCATCTACAAAAGAGAAAAAAATGCCAGTGTTCAAAATGGCATTGGAGCTTAAACTGAAGATCTCATAATGACACATTGAATGACAATAGAAGAAGTCTTGAGGGGGCTCAAAGTTCCAATAATGAAGTATGACCAACAATTTTAAGAGGAGATCCAAGTAACCTTGATGAGCTTATTTGAATTATGAAGCATAAGAGGTTCAATTGCAGAGGCACGAGAATGGAAAACATGACAACCACCACATAAATGATTCAGAAAAATAGGTGCTAGCAAGGAACAATAACAAAGGCTTTGAACATAAGCAATCACTATCAACCATCAAATGAGAAATGAGGCTTGGAAACACTAAAAGGTACAAAAATGAAGTATGTACAAAACTCTAAATATGGCTAGGTATCCCCAAGCTATCAAGGCCATCAAAGATCCATGTAGAAATCCAAACAACAAATTTCAAAATTATCAAGCAAAGAGTCTGATCCTTTAAAATGAGTCCAAACTCAAAATGCACAATCATCAAAAACATCATAATATGAGTGTTCTTATGGATGCCAATCCATTTCATCGGAGTGTATGGGTTGCTAGCTACTACGACTATTGAGTCAAAATAGGAATTGGTGCTCGATATGAGGCTCACTCTTAAAAAGTAGTTGATGTTGAAAAAATGGTTAAGCAGAAAGAATCACCTGAGGAAGCATTGCACACCAAGAATCAATTATCTTAATTTATCCAACCAATGAGAAAAAAAAAAGAATCTCAAAAAAGACATCAAATGTGGCATGCAATGAATTGTTGGAAAGAGAGAGGAATGCTATTACCAATGCTTCAAAGAAGACATAAAATGGAGGCTTCATTGAAGAGTTACGACAGAAACATTGTCGACAATGTTCAAATACAATAAAATTGGCAAACAATTATGCCATGAACCTCCAAAAACACAAACTCCTTCACACGCAAGACATCGATAAGTAATCTCTCCATGATCACTGATCATGCAAAATAATTGGTAATAGGATGAAAAAATATCCAGTAAATGTTTCCCAAAACACTTTTGGAATCAAAAAATGCATAGTTTGAATTATAGCATAATTGGCAAAGGATCCAAATCCTACAAGTGATACCAATGCAATTGAACCAATAGAAATACCCTTGCCATTAGAAGACAAGGATATTTGAATTTATTGATTAAAAAGTACTTTATATAGTTGGCATCATTCAAGCAACCCTTCAATTCATGTTGGGAATACTTGTAAGAAATTTTGTAGATGATCACTTTCTTCTTGTCATGGGAAGGAGGCAACATGGGTGACTAGTGTTGAGGACCGTTTGCGAGGGAAGGACGAGCCAATAGATGGTAGTGATGGTAACCTCAAGGTAAAGAAACATTGTATGGTTCCATGATATGAGTGACAACTCCACATAGAGAACAACATATCGACTTCACCCCCGATGAGAGATGGAACGACTTCTAACAATCATATCAATTCATGAGCAATGACATGGACATCACCATTCACATATATTGTTAAATAGATCAAATAGTGAGGTATGTTATAGATATTGAAGATGAAAATCCACAAGGTCACAAAAGGAGAGTCACAAGTCTCTAGATCAAGGAAACAATGCCGCAATTTGAGAACGAAGGCCACGATTCAGAAGTAAATGAAATCCAATCCAATAATAAGAGTCGAGGGCCAAAGCTAGGTAGCGGAGAAATGAGAGTTGAATATGTTGTCACACAAGAAAGTAGGGAAGGAAAATCCTACTTCGATACCATATAGTCTAACCCAGATTGTAAATGTGCCTAAACTCCATAGAACAAAACAACAACATAAAAATAGATCTGTATATATGATATTATACAATACAAGAGGAAGACCACCATATATAACAGTGGAAGAGGCCCAAAATTAACAAAAGATAATTGTTTAGGAACTTAGGGATGCCTATGTAAACTTACAACTAATGATAGTTAATTGTATTGAAAAATGGAAAAAAAAACACTAACAAAACACTAACATAATCTCTATTTTTTCTTGCATCACCATTATCTTCTTTACCATAATTTTCAAAATCATTAGTCTTTATAAAAATACACAAAATCTATCCATCATCTTCATAATGTTTCCATTCTTATTAGTCTCTTCCGTAGGCGTAGAGGGACTATAGCGATCGATAAATCGTTGACTTCATATTAATATGTCCTTTGACCATAAATATTTCCATATTATGTATTGTTGGGACTAGGGAACTGAAAACATTGATTTTTCTAAAAAAAAAAATACCATATTTGTCATGATATGATTGGACAAGGGATTGGAGGTCTTATTGTCGGCTTCGCTATTCCCAATGTTATATATGTTGGCATATCAAAAGTATTTGATTGTATATGGTCTTTTTGAATCATATATTTTGTTATGCATTCGTCAAAGGTGGATTAATGCTAGCATTAATTCGAATGTTTGGTTTAGCATTTTATGCTAGGTAAATTTATGGCAATGTTTGATATGGTGGCATATCGAAAGTTTGGATTTCCAATACATTCTTTGGTGTTCGAACTATTGTTACAAAAAATATAATTATTTATTTGGGATACGTGAGAGACCTGTCGCATTGAATTTTTTTCTTAAATGTTTACAGTGCATTCCTGACAGACTTAAATGTTTACCTAACAAGCTTGGTAGTGTTGAATGGTTACTTAACATGCTTGTTACATGACATTTTCTTCCATTTTTAAAATTTATATGCTCCAGCGGCATTGCTGGTTCACTGGTCCATGCTTGTTTTTTGCATGGCACTGATTTCTTATTTGCATGATGTCGTTGTTCTTGCTTGCATGCTCATGTTGTTGCAATTTGCACGTTTGGGTTTCTTCAATCGCAATTGGAACAACATCGTTCCTGGGGGGGTGGTTGCTGCTTGCTTCTTTCTTCACTGTATGTTGTTTATTGTTGCTTGATTCGACTTTGCTGCTTGCTGCTTGCTTCTTTCTTCGCTATATGTTGTTTATTGTTGCTTGATACGACTTTGCAGGGTTCCGGTCCTGTGCCTGTAGTTGGGCCTTTTGGTGCTTGTTAGTTGGGTTGTTATTTGGTGCTTGTTCTTGTTTGCCCAGGGTTTGCAATGTTGGGAAGTTGCATTTGCGGTTGGATCTTTGGTTACATTTTTTTTTCACTGCAATTTGCGTAGAATACTATTAAGATAAAATAACAGAGTAAATAATTGTAGGCGATGTAAATTGCATATGTTATGCGTTCAAGCAGAGTTTGTCGGTCTCAAAATATATTTCATAGCTGCTGATGCTTTTTCCATGGATTCTGTGTTACTATGGTTTCATAGTTATGAGAATTCCTTTTACTGTGTGGGAGATATAGATGTTCTCTCCCTTTTACTTTCTTGTTGTAAACTATGTTTGACTCTAGTTTCTCGCGTTTCTATGGTCATTCTGACCGACCTCCATTCGATTGCATACTTAGCCAGTTTTATGGACGTGGCTTCTCCAATAGGTTCTATCGAACTATGACAGGTCGTGTTCGGTGTAAACATTATTTTTCCTGAATTAGTTTTCTTTAAAAGAAGGCCTCCTAGACAAAAGAGAATGCAATTTATGAAATTATAGGTTTCTTGGACAACATAAGTTAATGCTGGCGGGTTCTAGGGGTGGCGGGCTGAAAATTGGGCTTCTGTTGTTCCGTACCCTGCAAATAGCACAAAGAGTTCCGCGATCATTCTGATCATTAGCTTTCCCGAATTAGTTTTCTTTAAAAGAAGGCCTCCTGGACAGAAGAGAATGCAATTTATCAAATTATAGGTTTCCTGGACAACATAAATAAAACATAGGAAATATGTAATTTTATAAAGTAGATTTATAAAGCATACACGAAGCCCTCATCCCATACTTGGCCAGTTTTTGCATCGCAGGTTCTTGGGGTAGGTGGTTGAAAATTGACAATCAGAGAGTTTCACGATATATAAATTGACAATAGGACTTGCAGACTATTTTAATTTGATTTTTTTACACTGCAGTTTGCGTAGAATACTATTAGGATAAAATAATAGACTAAAGAATTGCAGGCGATGTAAATTGGATATGTTACGCATTGAAGCAGAATTTGTCAGCCACAAAATATATTTCATAGCTGTCGATGCTTTTTCCATTGATTCTCTGTTACTATGGTTTCATAGTTATGAAAATGCCTTTTGTTGTGTGGGAGATATACCTGTTCTCTCTGTTTTACTTTCCTATTGTAAACTGCGTTTGACTCTAGTTTCTTGCATTTCTGTGGTTATTCCGACCGACCGCCATTGGTTGCATACTTAGCCAGTCTTATGGACGCGGCTTCGCCAATAGGTTCTATTGAACTATGACAGGTCGTGTTCGGTGTATACATTAGCTTTCCCGAATTAGTTTTCTTTAAAGGAAGGCCTCATGGACAGAAGAGAATGCAATTTATGAAATTATAGGTTTCCTGGACAACATAAGTTAATGATTGCAGGTTCTCGAGGTGGCGGGCTGAAAATTGGGCTTCTGTTGTTCCGTTCCCTACAAATAGCACGGAGAGTTCCGCCATCATTCCGACCGACTGTAGTTCGGTTCCATACTTGGCTATTTTTATGGACGCGGCTTCACGGATAGGTTGTATCGAACTATGGTGTATACATTAGCATTTCCGAATTATTTTTCTTTATAAGAAGGGCTCCTGGACAACATAATTTAAACATAGAAAATATGTAATTTTATAAAATAAATATATAAAGCGTGGACGAAGCCCTCATCCCATAGTTAGCCAGTTTTTGCATCACGAGTTCTCAAGGTAGGCGGATGAAAATTGACAATCGGAGAGTTCCATGATATACAAATTGACAATCGGACTTGTAGACTATTTTAATTTGAAGGGCGTCATGTCCAAAAAAATTAGCATTCTCGAAACAATTTACTTTACACACGTTTTACATACCTTAGTGGACAAAAAACACACAACAAAAATAGTAATCATTTTTTGGATCGCGGGTTCTTGGGGTGGCCGGCTCTAAGTTTGGTTTCTGTTGTTTTGTATCCTACAAATAACATAGAGAGTTCTGCGATATACAAATTGACAATCAGACTTGCGAAGTATTTGAACTTGAAGGGATGGTGTAGAAAAACTAGCATTCTCGAATTACTTTTCTTTACGTACGTTTTAGATACGGTCCTCAACAAAAAATAGAAAAATAGTAGTAACGTCTGTTACATAGGGATCCATCCCCATTACCTTCAACGCTTCCCAATACACATTAAATATGTTTTTAAAATTCAGAACTGATCAGACAAGTTCGAAAAGATGGAATTTAATAACTAGAAATCTTAAGGACATCTCCCATTAAAATGAATAGACAGACAAATATTATGGGATCTGGTAATTTCTTTTTGCCTACATTTTGAATTTGCGAAAATATTTTTTTTTTTGTTTTTTTCTTCTTGTGTAGTTTTAGTTTTCTTAAAATCTTCAGCATTGTTCACAAACGTGTCGCCAAAAGAGGCCTTGACGTCATGTCCCTCTTTAATACTGTGCATTTCGAAATGATGGGCTTTAATAACTGGAAAGCTCGAGGACATCTCCCATTAAAATGAATAGACAGGCAAATACTATCAGATTTGGTAATTTCTTTTTGCCTGCATTTTGAATTTGTGAAAATACTTTTTATTTTATTTTTTTGCTTGTGCAATTATAGTTTTCTTAAAAGCTTTAGCATAGTTGACGAACGTGTCACCCACAGAGGCCTTGACGTCATGTCCCTCTTTAATATTGTGCATATCTTAGATGTCAGATTTGAGAATCTTCTCGGATATGGGAATTTTAATACGTGCTGCTAGTCACTATTCAACGTACGTATTCAAAAAGATTGGCATTAATAAGTGAAAATATCGAACGTTTGTTTTAAATACAACGTTTGTTTTAAATACTTATTGCCATTTCTCTCTATCATCAAAGAGTTGCACTTTAGGGTGCCTTCGTTCTAATGTTCTTGGTCATGGACATGTAAGACAACTTAGAGATGCGATTGAGGGGCACATGAAAGAAGACAGACTGGTTTTATGTGACGTGAGATTTGAGTAAAAAAAAAACTCTGTTATATAGGAGAAACTCAGAGAGGATGAAGAAAAAAGAACAAGTATGTTCTGGTTGGTGTTCTCCCTGTCTTCGATGCTTTAATTGGTTGAAAAGGTTGCCTGGAGATTTGTTGGTTGAAATTCTTTGTTTTCTTGCTAGGAATTGTAATGGATTTTGAGGTCACGTGAAAAATAGTTCTGCGTTTAAGTATATATCTTCTTCCAACAACATGGATTTGGCAAGTGTATGGAATTGTAGAGATTGCACTACTATTTGTCTACCTCGGAGGCGGGTAACATAAACTCTATGGGTAGATAAAATGACATATTATCACTACAAAAGTTTATATTTCATAGTTTGATGACCTGCATGTGGGTCTGGTAGCTGACTTGATAGAAAGCTATGTTCTTTGTCAAAGTTTGTTCTGTTTCCTCTGGATGTAGTTGCAGACTCCACATATTTTGCGTGACCTCCGAACATTCCAGACCTTTCTGTCGGCCGCCATACCTCCACCACTATGAGGAAAGATATATTCTGATGCTATCTGCAACATTTGATACACTTGCCAGCTCTGTGCTGGTGCATTCTGTAGCATTTGATGCACTTGCCACACCTTTGCTGCCCAAAGAAGTTATGTACCTCAATAGATTTGCATTTTTCATCTGGGTTGGACGTTTCTTTCAATTTATTTTAATAAAGCAAAGAAGTTCCACATACAAATCCTTAGGCAGGCTTCTCAACCAAACAAATGATCGAATATAGCAAGAATACCAGTCACTACCTACATACAAGGTAATCAAAAAACTGGGATAGTTGTACTTGGCAGCACCGATTAAGTACAAAACCCATAATTGATATTGAACTCGTTTTTTATGAAGAAAGAGCTTGAACGTCAAGAAAACTATGAAGAAGCTTCATCAATGTACATATTTTTTATTGGTCGAGGGTAGGCAAAATTGCAATTGTTTTCGCAAATAGCCTTAGCTATATTTTGTAACCCATCTTATTTGAATATAGAATAATTTTGGTTTATATTTTAATATAATTTTCCAATTTTTGGTATTTGTTTTAATAGTATTTTGTACCTTCTTCCCCTATGTCGTTAAACATGAAGGACAACCTTTCGTTTTTGCTGCCCACTACTTCTATCTAAATAAAACTTGTTGTGTTATTTCTTTACATTTTACATTTAAGAATAATTAATGAATTACAACAACGCAACTAAACTGTTGACGCAATGTTCCTGTGAAGTATGTTGGATATATTGCATCTTTTTCTATTTGATAATATCCGTGCATATATACTAATATCAGTACTATTGGAATAAATACAAAAAAATTCCTCTTTGGCAAAGCTTAGGAAATTATGTTTGGGTTTGTGGTATTATGCAACTATGTCCACTGTTCTGTCATATGCATCTTGCAGCCTAAGAACTTCCGTGGTCTGCAATTTATGCTTTAATTACTTAAAGTCACACCAAATTTTGATTGCATTTAATTTAATTTAGATATTGATGTTTATGGAGAGCCGACGTTTGCTGATGTCATTGCAACGAATACAAGATGAATAGATGATAAGGAGTTGATCTTGTTTAGACCATAATTCAAGTTCATGTTTCTTATTGCGCTATTTTTATCTTGCAGTCAAAATTTTTGTGGTTTCAACGAAATTTGCAAGCCGAAGAGCATCTTGCAAATTGGGAAATCATTTGCATTTGAAACATAAATGATCCATTAATATATATTAGTATGAATACTATTCAGATAAACATGAAAACTTTCTCCATTGATAGGTACTAGTATGAAAAATATTGAAATAGATATCAAAACTTTGTCTTGGCCAATACTTAGACAGTTATCTGGGCAACAGGCCCCGGGTTTGCAGCACCCACCACCTATGTCCCATGTTTCATCATATACATGTTGTAGCCAAAGAAATTCAATGATTTTCACTTAATTCTTTTACTAGTGATCTGCAATTCATGCCTTAACATCTCCATCTATATCCTCGAACCACGGATCCGACCGACCACTGTTCTTTTCCATACTTAGCTAATTTTATGTTCGCCGCTGCAGGGCTGACGCTTGCGAAACCAACTGCTTATCATTCCGCTATATACATCTTGCACTCAAAACATCCGTGATCTACAATTCCACCATGGGTTCCTCGTATACATTAAGTTCGTTCAAAGTATATGTTCCTTCTTTCCATCCCCAACAACTTCACGTCCTTCCTGATATACATCGACAATGCTCTTACTAGTGACAAGTGGACATAGTGATACAAAAGATACTTCCATGATATGCAATTTATGGCTTAATTGGTGACAACTCAGCAGGGATTCACAAGCATTTGCATTAACAATCAAGCACTAAATGTTCTTCTACGAGATACTTAGTTATTTTTCCCTTCTCTTCTTCCCATGTATTATCTACACTTCCACTGCGAACTCCTCCGTCTTTTTCCCCTTATTTTCTTCCCGTGTATTATGGGAATATAACATATGAACATGATATTTTATAGAGCATGTACAAATTCTGCATTCCATACCTAGGAACATTTTGGATCGCAGGTTCTCGGGCAGGCGGGCTCAAAATTGGGTCTCCATTGTTCTGTGACCTACAAATAGAACCCAGAGTTCCATGATATACAAATTGACGAGCGAACCTGTGGACTGGATCTGGCGGGGTGGAAATTGCCATTGTTTACGGATGGTAGTCCCTATGAAGTATCTAACAGTATCTAAAAAAATATTTTGAATACTAAATTAGCTCTTAGTAGTGACAACTGGACACAAAGGTACAAAATAGTTGGAATTGCACTCTCCGCAGTATACAAATTGACTACTGGATTCTGACATCGTCCTCTCTTCCGTGTTACAGATTATGCATTCAACTGTTAGGAGCAATACAATTAGAAGGTACAAGCCTCGCCTCATCTGCAGACACCTTCTCAGCCTATTTTGGATCCTCCCATTGACGAGTTGATATCTTATAAAGCATGTACGAATTTTGCATTCCATACCTGGCGACATTTTTGATCGCGAGGTCTCGGGTGGGCAGACTCAAAATTGAGCCTCCATTGTTACGTGTGTTGCAAATAGCACCCATAATTTCATGATATACAAATTGACAAGCGGACCTGCGGACTGCCTGACTCAACATTGCACTTCTATTGTTCCGTGTCCTCCAAACAACGCTTCGAGTTCCACGATATACAAATTCACACACGGAATGCAGGGTTGGCGGGGTTGAGATTGCCATATTTTACCGATGCTAATCCCTATGAAGTATCTAACAGAATTTAAGAAATTATTTTCGATACTAAATTACCTCTTACTAGTGAGAACTGGACACAAGTACGAAACAGGTGGCATCGCACTTTGCACAATATACAAATTGATTGCTGGGTTCGGACATCGTTTTCTCTTTCGTGTTACAAATTATGCATTCAAATGTTCAGAATGATACAAGTTGAACGTCGGTGACTTGCGTCTTCCGCACACACGTTCTCAACTTGTTTTGGATCCTACTGTTGGCGGGTTCACTAAATGTGCAACTCTTGGATACTGTTTTAGGTTGGCATCAAGCTTTGTTGTACCATGGTTCACAAATGTTTCGAAGTATCTGTCGCTGCCTCAGTTGGCATCCGAACCTCTACAATATACAAATCGACTATTGGGTTCACATCTTCTACTCAAAATTTCTGTGATCTACAATTCCACCACCGACTCCTTTGTCCTTTTCCCCTTTTCTTATTCCCCTGTATTATGGCTCTTTGGTTATATACTTGGTTGCCTTTGTATAATCGTGGGTTCTAGCATTAGCGGATTGACTTCGTTATCTCCATCTATATAATCACACCAGGAATCCGACCGACCGCTATTGCTTTCCATACTTAGCCAATTTTATGGCCACGGTTGTTGGGTTGACAATCTACAATTCTACCTCGGGCTCCTCAAACTCACAAGCTTCATTGTGCCACGGTTCAAAAATGTGCTTGCTAATATACATTGGTTATGCTCTTACTAATTACTCTTACAAGTGATAGATGCACACAGCAATACGAAACGGGTTCACAAAATCTCCAATTCTTAGTCAGTGTTTCGGGTTCGCGCATTCAAACTCTGCTACTTCTTGTTATGTGATATACATATTGCACTCAAAATTTCCATGATTTACAATTCCACCGCGGAGTCGTTGGTCCTTTTTTCCTTTTCTTCTTCCCTTGTATTATCACTTTGGCGTTATATACTTAGTCGCATATCTATAAACGCGGGTTCCAGCCTTGGCCGGTTGAGATATCTTTATCTCCATCTATATAATCACATGACGAATCTGACCGAACGCTATTTCTTTCCATACTTGGCCAATTTTATGGCCACGGTTGTCCAGTTCGTGGTTTCGAACTTTGTTTCTTGTTGCGTCATGCACATCTTGCACTCAAAACTTCTGTGATCTACAATTCTAGCACGGGATCGTCGAACTCGCAACCTTCAGTCTACCACTGCTCACACATGTTTCAAAGTATCTCTCGTTGCCTTCCATCCCCACTAACTTCCTGTCCTTCCGGCTGTCAAGAAAACTATGAAGAAGCTTCATTAATGTACATATTTTTTTATTGGTCGAGGGCAGGTGAAATTGCAATTGTTTTCGCAAATAGCCTCAGTTGTATTTTTTAACCCATCTTATTTGAATATAGAATAATTTTGGTTTATATTTTAATAGTATTTTCCAATTTTTGGTATTTGTTTTAATTGTATTTTGTACCTTCTTCCCCTGTGTTGTTAAACATGAAGGAAAACCTTTCATTTCTGCTGCCCACTACTTCTATCTAAATAAAACCTGTTGTGTTATTTCTTTACATTTTACATTTAAGAATAATTAATGAATTACAACAACGCAGCTAAACTGTTGACTCAATGTTCCTATGAAGTATGTTGGATATATTGCAGCTTTTTCTATTTGATAACATCCGTGCATATATACTAATATCAGTACTATTGGAATAAATACAAAAAAATTCCTCTTTGGCAAAGCTTAGGCAATTATGTTTGGGTTTGCAGTATTAAACAACCATGTCCACTGTTCCGTCATACACATCTTGCAGCCTAAGAACTTTCGTGGTCTGCAATTTATGCTTTAATTACTTAAAGTCACACCAAATTTTGATTGCATTTAATTTAATTTAGAGATTGATGTTTATGGAGAGTCGACGTTTGCTGATGTCATTGCAACGAATACAACATGAATAGATGATAAGGAGTTGATCTCGTTTAGACCACAATTCAAGTTCATGTTTCTTATTGCGCTATTTTTAGCTTGCAGTCAAAATTTTCGTGGTTTCAACGAAATTTGCAAGCCGAAGAGCATCTTGCAAATTGGGAAATCATTTGCATTTGAAACATAAACGATCCATTAATATATATTAGTATGAATACTGTTCAAATAAACATGAAAACTTTCTCCATTGATAGATACTAGTATGAAAAATATTGAAATAGATATCAAAACTTTGTCTTGGTCAATACTTAGCCAGTTATCTGGGCAACAGGCCCCGAGTTCGCGACACCCACCACCTATGTCCCCTGTTTTGTCATATACATGTTGTAGCCAAAGAACTTCAGTGATTTGAACTTAATTCTTTTACTAGTGATCTGCAATTCATGCCTTAACATCTCCATCTATATCCTCGAACCACGGATCCAACCAAACGATGTTATTTTCCATACTTAGCCAATTTTATGTTCGCCGCTGTGGGGCCGGCGCTTGCGAAACCAGCAACTTATCGTTTCTCTATATACATCTTGCACTCAAAACATTCGTGATCTACAATTCCACCACAGGTTCCTTGTATACATTAAGTTTGTTCAAAGTATCTGTTCCTTCTTTCCATCCCCAACAACTTCGCGTCCTTCCTGATATACATCAAAAATACTCTTACTAGTGACAAGTGGACACAATGATACGAAAGATACTTCCGTGATCTACAATTTATGGCTTAACTGGTGACAACTCAGCAGGGATTCGCAAGCATTTGCATTAATAATCAAACACTAGATGTTCTTCTATGAGATACTTAGTTCTTTTTCCATTCTCTTCTTCCCAAGTATTATCTACACTTCCACTGCGAACTCCTCCATCCTTTTTCCCTTATTTTCTTCCTATGTATTATGGGACTATAACATATGGACATGATATTTTATAGAGCATGTACAAATTCTGCATTCCATACCTAGCGACATTTTGGATCGCGGGTTCTTGGGCAAGCAGGCTCAAAATTGGGTCTCTATTGTTTTATGGCCTACAAATAGCACCCAGAGTTTCGCGATATACAAATTGACAAGTGAACCTGTGGACTGGCTGAATCAACATTTCACATCTATTGTTCTGTGTCCTCCAAACAGTGCTCCCAGTTCCGTGATATAGAAATTGACACACGGAATGCAGGACTAGCGGGGTGGAAATTGCCATTGTTTACGGATGGTAGTCCCTATGAAGTATCTAATAGTATCTAAAAAAATATTTTGAATACTAAATTAGCTCTTAGTAGTGAAAACTAGACACAGAGGTACGAAACAGTTGGAATTGCACTCTCTACAATATACAAATTGACAACTGGATTCTGACATCGTCCTCTCTTCCGTGTTACAGATTATGCATTCAACTGTTAGGAGCGATACAATTAGAAGGTCCAAGCCTCGCCTCCTCCGCAGACACCTTCTCAGCCTATTTTGTATCCTCCCATTGCCAGGTTGATATCTTATATAGCATGTACGAATTATGCATTCCATACCTGGTGACATTTTTTATCGTGGGTTCTCGAGCAGGCGGGCTCAAAATTGGGCCTCCATTGTTGCGTGTGTTGCAAATAGCACCCAAAATTCTGTGATATACAAATTGACAAGTGGACCTGCGGACTGGCTAACTCAACATTTCACTTCTATTGTTCCGTGTCCTCCAAACAACGCTTCGAGTTTCGCGATATACAACTTCACACATGGAATGCAGGGCTGGCGGGGTTGATATAGCCATTGTTTACCGATGCTAATCCCCATGAAGTATCTAACAGAATCTAAGAAATTATTTTCGATACTAAATTAGCTCTTACTAGTGAGAACTGGACATAGGTACGAAACAGGTGGCATCACACCCTGCACAATATACAAATTGACTGCTGGGTTCGGACATAATCTGCTCTTCCGTGTTACAAATTATGCATTCAAATGTTTGGAATGATACAAATTGAACGTCGGCGACTTACGTCTTCTGCACACACATTCTCAACCTATTTTGGATCCTACTATTGGTGGGTTCACTAAATGTGCAACTCTTGGATACTGTTTCGGGTTGGCATCAAGCTTTGTTGTATCATGGTTCACAAATTCGAAGTATCTGTTGTTGCCTCAGTTGGCATCCGACCCTTCGCATAAACAAATCGACTACTGGGTTCACATCTTCTACTCAAAATTTCCACGATCTAAAATTCCACCACTGACTCCTTTGTCCTTTTTCCCTTTTCTTCTTCCCCTATATTATGGCTCTTTGGTTATATACTTGGTTTCCATTCTATAATCGCGGGTTCTAGCATTGGTGGGATGACTTCTTTATCTCCATCTATATAATCACACCAGGGATCTGACTGATCGCTATTGCTTTCCATACTTAGCCAATTTTATGGCCGCAGTTGTTGGGTTGGCAATCTACAATTCTACCGCGGGCTCCTCGAACTCGCAAGATTCATCGTGCCATGGTTCACAAATGTGCTTGCTAATATACATTGGTTATGCTCTTACTAATTACTCTTACAAGTGACAGCTACACACAACAATACGAAACGGGTTCATGAAATATCCAATTCTTAGTTAGTGTTTCGGGTTTGAACATTCGAACTTTGTTGCTTCTTGTTCTGTGATATACATATTGCACTCAAAATTTCTGTGATTTACAATTCCATCTCGGAGTCGTTGGTCCTTTTCCCCTTTTCTTCTTCCCTTGTATTATCGATTTGTCATTATATACTTAGTCGCCTATCTATAAACGTGGGTTCTTGCCTTGGCCGGTTGAGATATCTTTATCTCCATCTATATAATCACACGACGAATCCGATCGAATGCTATTGCTCTCCATGCTTGGCCAATTTTATGGCCACGGTTGGCGGGTTCACGGTTTCGAACTCTACTTCTTGTTGCATCATGTACATATTGCACTCAAAACTTATGTGATCTACAATTGTAGCGCAGGCTCGTCGAACTCGCAACCTTCACTCTACCACTGCTCACACATGTTTCAAAGTATCTCTTGTTTCCTTCCATCCCCACTAACTTCCCGTCCTTCCGACTGTCTTACCATACCCTCTTCGTTGTTACACATATTGCACTCAAAAAGTTCCGAGACATACAATTTGACCCTCTCCCCCTCACCTTCAACGATTGTACCTTGCAACCCTATTTTGTAGCGGTTTTTTTCCCCTGCCCGTGACCTCCGTCCTTTCTTACTATGCAGTTAGAAACATTTCACGGTAACAACCGACCATGCAGGAACCATCAACATTGTCATTAATGGGCGAAAATCTCGAGGAGATATCCCATTATTATGCATTAAACCAAGATGTGCAGAGAGTTATTTTGTCCCTTCCGATTGTTCATCTCGAACACACGTCGTTGTGTTGTCTTGCTCAAGTAATATACAATGCTTAATCACTCATTGCAATATCCACCATGTTGGGATTTCTATGTATGCAATTACTATTGTTTAATGTTAACAACACATCATGCAATAGCAGTACAAATTGTCATTAATCAACGAAAGTCTCGAGGACATCTCCCATTCACACGCTTTTGACCAAAATTTGCCTAGGGTTATATTATCCCTTCCAACGTTTCATTTCATTCATTGTCTGGAACAAATAAACGTTCTTGTAGACTTATGGTAGCAGGCCGAGAGCAGTTTTGTGGAGATACAGTAAATATGTTCGCACAAGAGGACCAGACCTTCCACTGGTCCAGGGCATACTTTTACTATTCATCCCGTTCCGCCCATAATGAAGTGATTTGGACCTCTGGAATCTCTTGTGCAGGCTACATCCCTGAGGTTTTTGATTGTAAGTAGGTGGTCTCTTGGTGCGCCGAAAAATATATTCCAGGCAAAAGAATTATTCCACTGCACGACCACTCTTCTGTTTCTTTGTCACCTCAGGTCTTCTGTGAGATGTTAAAATTGTCGAAACCAACATTAACGTTCAAAGGACAAGACTGCAAGCACTTTCTAGAAAAACATCATAACGGGTTGGACATCTTAGCTGACTTCCTCGAAGACCCGACAACAATTTCTGAAGATATCACAAGGCTGCAGGTAAGTTCCTTTAGAAATCCATTCTGGGAAATTTCTTGGTTGTTTACAAGAATAACGGGACAAACATCCACATCAAGCATTTCCCATATAATTATTTATATTTTGTATTTCAAAGTCAACAAACAATACATTTTCGATTGGGGGAACCTAATTTCCATTGAGCTTTGTTCCCAGTTGTCACGATTCAAAGAATCAAATAAATTTTATATTTCATTGTACTTGATTTTCAGAATTGTGTATTGTTGTCCATTTCCAAAACTTTCTCTTTCAAATAAAATAAACTGTGGATTCGACCCAGTAACATTCTGACACGAGGGCCTGTGGAGGCACAAGGCCATCCATTGTTTTTATGAAGTTTTTAATGGCTTTGTCTCAGTTTTCAAAGATTTACTGTTAGGCAAGGATGCTCCATGAATGTCTGGTCAGGAAACCAAGTTTTTGAACAGAAAGGGCACACTTGAACAAGAGGAAAATCACAGTGTGCTCATGGTATTTGAATCTAAGGAAAATCCTACCTTCCTTCCATGCCACATCACGAACAAGATGTTTGTTGCAGAAATAGCAAGGCAATAGAACCACTGGTTGCATTTTTTCCATGAAAAGAAAAAAAAAACAATTCATTCCTCTGCCCTGGAAAGTCGAAGAATTCATGTGCAAAAACATCAACAAGATTGACGAGTTTGCCACCGATTTCAAGAAATTGAACCTAATGTATGCTGAAAGGCTAAAATGGTTCAACCCTAATGGAATTTTTCGAGAACATTTACTGGGTGTTGGCTTTAACACCTCTTTTATCCACAGACACCTAGCCCAAGACAAGGACAATGTCAACAACAATTCTACTTCTGCCGATTGCAATGCACAAACATTGCAAAGTGCGACTGAATTTTGCAGACAACAGGGAAAAGTATCCGGTGAGAAGAGTACCTAGTCCCCCGCCAGCACTCCCAAAAGCACGACATCATGGAGCATCGCTTCGACGGTCCACCCAAGTAAAAAAACAACCAGAAATCTTTGAACGGAGGAGGAGATAAGAACCCTCCTCGCATAAATATTGATAGTTCTCACAAAATTCCACTGACGAAGAAGAGAAAAAAAAATGCAGGGCAGGCAGAGGAACCCGAAATTGAAAGTGGAAAACTACAACTTGAAATTGAAGAACAACACACGCAAAAAATTGGGTCGTCCGCGGTAGAAATATCTGACACCAAATTTTTTGACATAGATGAATCCTTCGTAATCCAGAGTGCTATTTTTGACAGCCAATCTAAAATCATGGTCATTGAAAAGAGAGATGTAACAAACAAGAAAGACAAATCTCGCACAGAGATTGACTTTAGCAAAATGTCGTCGTCCCAAATCTGCTCATTTCACCAGGTAACCGATGACATTCTTCGTGATTCCATTGGAGGAATGGAAATAGATCATGCCAATCTGAAACAACGCCTCAACGAATTTGAGCAGGCTTTCATTTCAACCCCAGAATTTGCTAGTCCTTTGACTAAAATCATGCCTGCTACCACTGCAATGAAGATGAAAGTATCCTCTACCCTCCTTGCATGATCTAGAGCCCTTGTAGAGAATAACATCAACAAAAGAATGCAGCTAGTTACTGAAGCCTGGGAAACATCGCAAAATTTAGTTTCCTTCGGAAAGAAGGCCAATGATTTGCTGGAATATTTGGAGGCGAATTTAAAAAATGAACATCTTTTCTGTGAGCAGGTACTGGCTCCTTTTTCTAGCTATGCCGTCAACACATCGGAACTGAAAAGAAGACAGGAGAAACTCTCCTCCCCAAAGCGCACCAAAAAAGTAAAAGCATGCTGGCAAAATAAAGTTGACAAGCTGAAGCTCATTGTCAAATCATGTAAACAAGTCATATCAGAAAAGGAAGATTTATTCACAAGCCTGCTACAGATGGACTTAGCCAAAACTACCAATGAGGTTCAAGATCCTAACTTAATTCTCAAATCCTTGTCAGTCACCAAAGAAGCCTTCTAGGAACAAGTTGATATTTTAAAGGGGTTGTCTTTCTAAAAGTTTTACATCATACTTGAACATCATCTAGATGAGCACGAGTGCTGGGTATTGGACTATGCCTCACACAATGAAGAAATTGAATAGAGTCTGCATAGTATTTCAATGGATCTAAGGAAATTAGAAAATGAACTTTACGACATAGAAATCCGGGATGAAATCAACACATCCCCCATGAGAAGCTACATCGAAGAATGGTTCCAACAGAGAATGGACGACCTCGTCCAGGAAGGGCAACAACCGGTCAACATAACTCCACTGCCCATCAACGACAGCAACAAAACTGCACCGGCTTCATAGTAAGTCTATACTCCCATCTTGTTTTGTTTATCAATCCAGTTTAAGTCTATGCTCTCATCTTCTTTTCTTTATCAATCCACTTATGTCCTCTTTAAATAAAAAAACTGTAACCAAAGACTTATACCTTCCAATTTCTTCTTTTAAGGTCTTCCTCTCTACCGTCGCGCACTTCTTCTTTCGACATTCCTAATTCTTGTACTTATTTCTTTTTATGCTCCGTGGGAGGCCCAATCCTAGTCTATATGACAAACACATTTATATTTCCATAAATATGTAGCAAACATTATTTATTTTATAATAAGTTTTTATAGTTGACAAGCCCGCTTGTCAATTTGTATATCACAGAACTCTCGATGCTATTTGTAGGTCACGGAACAACAAAGGCCCATTTTTGAAACTGCCAGCCCGAGAACCTGCGATCCAAAAACTGCCTAAGTATGGAATGAGCACTCCGTACATGCTCTATAAAATGTGTGCAAATAAAACTAATTCGACAATGCTATATCTTTTTTGTTCAAGAAAAGCCTTAGTTTTAAAGCAAACTAATTTGGTGTAATAGACGTTATTACTATTCTATTATATAACATACATTATTAATTTCTGGTAAATTTTTATACTCCGCAACTCCACCTGTCATTTTGTATATCGCGGAACTGTTGGTGCTATTTGTAGGGCGCCCAATTTTGACCCTGCCAGTCCGAGAACCCGCGATCCAAAAACTGGCCAAGTATGCAATGAGGGCTCCGTGCATGCTCTATAAAATCTCATCCCCATACTTTATAAAACTACAAATTTCGTATCTATAAAACTAAATATCTACTTTATACAACTACATATTTCGTATGTATAATTTATTTATTTCTGATGAATTTCTATAGTCCACAACTCCACTCCTCGATTTTTGTATCACAGAGAACATCGAAGGCCCAATTTCTGTATCGCAGAACTGTCGGTGCTATCTGTAGGGTAGAGAACATTAGACGCCCAATTTTCAGCCCGCCAGCCGGACAACCTGCGATCCATTATAAAAGTACATATTTTGTATGCATAAAACTAGATATCTACTTTATAAATTACATTTTTAAAATTTCTATACTCCACAACTCCACTTGTCATTTTGTATATCGCAGAACTCTTGATGCTATTTGTAGGTCACGAAACAACAAAGGCCCATTTTTGAAACCGCTAGCCCAAGAACTTGCGATCCAAAAACTTCCTAAGTATGGAATGAGCACTCTGTACATGCTCTATAAAACATGTGCAAATAAAACCAATTCGACAATGCTATATCTTTTTTGTCCAAGAAAACCCTTAGTTTTAAAGAAAACTAATTCGGTGTAGCAGGCGTTATTACTATTCTATTATATAACAAACATTATTAATTTTTGGTAAATTTCTATACTCCGCAACTCCACCTGTCATTTTTTATATCGTGAAACTGTCGGTGCTATTTGTAGGGCACCCAATTTTGACCCTGCCAGCCCGAGAACCTGCGATCCAAAAACTAGCCAAGTATGCAATGAGGGCTCCGTGCATGCTCTATAAAATCTCATCCCCATACTTTATAAAAGTACAAATTTCGTATCTATAAAACTAAATATCTACTTTATACAACTACATATTTCGTATGTATAATTTATTTATTTCTGATGAATTTCTATAGTCCGCAACTCCACTCCTCATTTCTGTATCGCAGAGAACATCGGAGGCCTAATTTCTATATCACAAAACTGTCGGTGCTATCTGTAGGGCGGAGAACATCAGACACCCAATTTTCAACCCGCCAGTCCGACAACCCGCGATCCATTATAAAAGTACATATTTCGTATGTATAAAACTAGATATCTACTTTATAAATTACATTTTTTAAATTTCTATACTCCACTACTCCACCTGTCATTTTGTATATCGCGGAACTGTCGGAGCTATTTGTAGGGCGCGGAACATCGGAGGCCCAATTTTGACCCTGCCAACCCGAGAACCGACGATCCAAAAACTGGCCAACTATGCAATGAGGGCTCCGTGCATGCTCTATAAAATCTCATCCTCATACTTTATAAAAATACAAATTTCGTATCTATAAAACTAAATATCTACTTTATACAACTACATATTTCGTATGTATAATTTATTTATTATGATGAATTTCTATAGTCCATAACTCCACTCCTAGATTTCTGTATCACATAGAACATCGGAGGCCCAATTCCTATATCGCAGAACTGTCGATTCTATTTGTAGGGAACAGAACATCAGACGCCCAATTTTCAGCCCGCCAGTCGGACAACCCACGATCCATTATAAAAGTACATATTTCGTATGTATAAAACTAGATATCTACTTTATAAATTACATTTTCGGTATGTATAGTTTATAAATTACTACTTCGGTAATGCTATATTTTTTGTGTCCAACAACCTTTCAAATGTTGATAATTTTTTATATTTTTCAGGAAGAACTAATTCGGGAATACTATGTTCTGCATGCAAACCACATGCATTTCAACTTTCTAGCTACGTGTCTATACTAGGTCGCATTTACTCCCATCCCAACCTGGCAGGGACTACGCTGCCATGCGACACTTGTTATTATTTGGAAAATATATTATGATGGCCACTTTCACTTAAAATTTTTTGGTCAAATTATAGAGAGAAAAGTGAATCCAAAACAACCCAATAATCAAGTAATTCTTCATAAAAATAAATTCACATCATAGAAAAAGCATCAAAACCTCTAATCAAGTCCCATCATTTGCATTTTACATATTTGTCTCATCATTTACAATTTACATATTTAACATCTCATATAACAATGTTGACAAAACATCGAAACCTCTAATCAAATCCCATCATTTGCATTTTACATATTTGTCTCATCATTTACAATTATACATCTCATATAACAATGTTAAGAAAGCATCAAAATCTCTAATCAAGTCCCATCATTTGCATTTTGCATATTTGTCCCATCATTTACAATTATACATATTTAGCATCTCATATAACAATGTTGAATTTGATTCACAAATGGTTTTACATCACCATGAAATATCATGTATCTTATTTTGAGTTCTTGAGAGTTTAAAGTGATAGATATTTTGTCATGTTTTCTATGCAAGAAAATTACAAAGTAAAAAATATAGTAAAATATTTTCGAATAAAATGTAAAATAACTTTTACACCAAATGTGAGAAATGCTCTCATTAATATATATATAACCATTAAAAAATGTATACCATGAATGTAACATAGAAAATATAATAATTTGTTTTTTAATATATTTTACAACATTTTATATAAATGTAACATAAAAAGTGTAGTAATATATTTTACAACTTTTTATAATATGTTTTTTAATATATTTTACAACCTTTTTATATAAATGTAACATAAAAAAACGTAGTAATATATATTTTTAATATATTTTACAACTTTTTATATAGTAAACTTTTTGGAATAGGTCAAAGTGTACTAAGAGATTTTTATAACATAAAAAAATAAAATAAACCTACATCGAAAGTCTATGTATCGCCTAACTTAATCATTGCCTTAGTTTATTATGCATTGCATTCAAAATATGTTTAGTTTCTTTTTCTTCGAGATAATTTGACATAATAATTGTTGCAAATAAATTAATAATATATTTGAGAAATAGGTTTTGCTTTCTTTTAATATAAGTTTAAATTTTTAATGAGACTTTGATCTATTATGATAAGATTAGAAGAATAAATATCCCTAGTATAAAGGTTTATTTAGGTGTATTTTGAGAAGTCTAGATCCTTGTTAAGTTGTAAGTTATTGTATATCTGATTTGCATGTTGTTAGATATATTCTTGGGTTATAGTAGTATCACTAAAGACAACTATTTAGTTTGATCCCGGGCCAAACTAAGATCACTAACTTAATATAGTCACATACACATAAATTTGTAAGTAGATTTAAACTTCAAAATTAATCTCTCCTATCTTTCACAAAATTTCTGACAACAAAGATATTTTTTTGACCACTAACTTGACATAATCACATAAATTTGTAGATAGACTTAAATTTTAAGATTAATCTCTTATATTTTTTTAAAAAACATGTAACAATAAAGATATTTTTTTATCATTAACTTGAAATAATGACACACATAAATTTTGCAAATAAACTTAAATTTCAAGATTAATTTCTATTATTCTTTCACATAATATATAATAATAAAGATATATGAATTTGCAAATAGACTTAAATTTCGAGATTAATTTCTATTATACTTTCACAAAATATAAGTTGGGTAAGTGAGTAAGTGAAAGGTGGGTTGGTGGGTAAAAGTAAAAGTAAAGCAAGGTAGGAAGTTGTGAATAGTGGCTACCCTCCTCTTTCTGGGTGGAATGTCCAAATAAATAAAAAGGTGGGTTTTGGTAATAACGGACATGATTTTTAACCAATTTTAGAGATATTAGGGAGATGGATTTCTTAAAAAAAAATGGGTTATTTATTTAAAAAAAAGAAAAAAGAAAAAGAGAAATGAGAAAAAAATGGGGATTTTTATCAAGTACTAGGGATTATGGATATCTTAAAAAATGAGTTATTCATTAAAAAAATTGTAAAAATAATGGGGTTTCTTGAACGGGTTCCCCAAATATAATACTTCAATTTTAGGTTACCCGTAACTTAGTTAATGGATTAGCTTAGCTTGGTTTTAATTTTTGTTTATTTTTAATAATATAATTTCTTGTATGGCTTCGATTGTTGCATTTTGGAAAAAAATTCTAAGTTCAAAGTAAATTGATATCTAACCTTTATGGGTTAAGATTTTAAAAACAAACCAAGATAAGGTATGTTAAGTGGGCATTGAGAGTGCAAAATTGCTATTATATTATATAGCAGGATTTTTTTTTATTGTATTTTTTCATAAAAATAGGAAGATTTTTGTATTAAAAAAATTAAGATCTTTATATTATTTTCTCATAAAAAAAAATTAAGAGAAACAAAAATGGATTAAACATTAACATGTTATTCATGCCACTATGTAACACCCTGTTTCCCCCAGTTTGTAAAAATAACTATACTGGCCAAGTATTGTGGCAAACTCAGAAATGTGAATGTGTGATGTGAATGGACCTTGTGAAAAAGGTCGATGAATGTAAATAATATTATGAATATATATATATATATATATTGCAGGACTGCTGAGAGGGGGATGTGCTGAAAAAGAGACCACGATGGCTGAAGAAAGGTGGTGGAAGGCACCTGGAATGGTGGCGTTAACTTCCACCGAAACCAATACCGTATTTGGACTTCACTGGCCTGGCGAACCAAGAGCGGCTCGCTGGCCCCAAATTAAATCACTCGCTAGGTTGGTAGGTAAATGGATCCTCATGAGTAATGAGGGATGGGGGTGAACCTC
>JASDQU011178663.1:0-10208 GCA_032191745.1 Picea mariana
TTTGTGTCCTTTGTTCCTTTTGGATTAGACATGTGCTTGAGGATAGGAACCCTAGAGATGCCTTGTTTGTTGACAGAGTCACATTAAAAAGAAATATTTTGATAATATAGAATTTGAAACCATCTAAAATTGTCCCACTATAAGATCATGTTGTTTGGGAGACCCTGGGTAATGTCAATATCAACACATATTCTAGCATATGTGTAAAAACCCAATTGAACCCATTCTAGATCTATGTTTATGTAATTTCACAAAGTATTGCCAATATCATTAAAAGTTGATAAATGAAAAAATGAAGGGAAAAATTTGGGTTTTGAACCTAAATGGGTATTTTGATATAAACACAGTGGTAGGACTGAAAAAGGGAAAAAATGGAATAACAAAAAGGCCCACTCTATCACAAAACTAAGGGCCCTCTTCTAATACTTTTTTATAATCAACAAGATTGGAAAACTTAACAATAAAGAAACCCTTAGAGTAAAGATAAATCTCACAATATTTTGTCTAGGTTGAATAAATCCATTGGTACAAATCTAAAGTAGAAGGCTAGAAACCATTGAATTTGCATGTTAACGAAGAGGATTTGTAAAATGAAATTAACTCTTTGGCATCTAGATCAAAGACCACCAACTTTGGCACTGCTTCATAGTTCTCCACAATATACACACTCAATAGAGGATAGTTTAGAGAAACAAAATTAGAAGGTTATGCCAAAACCATATAACAATCGTTGCTATGCCATGCATGAGAGTTTTCATTTAATTTATAGAAACGTAGATTCATTTTTAGCCTCATATAAATGTTTTGTATGTATTTTTTGGGTGACATAATTTAAAAAATAGTCACCAGAATTAATGAGATTTTCCACCAGAATTAATGAGATTTTCTAAATATGAAAACAGTGTTTGAAAGGACAATAAATTCTCGAATATGAAAACGTTGTTTGAATTTTGAATAGTAAATATTCAACTACTATTCACGCGGTGCAAGGGAGAGGGCAGAGATTCTCTCAATATGGAAACGGTTTTTGAAATGTTGGCAGCACGCCCCATCGGTCCCACCAAGCTCCAAGTTTTGAATATGAAAACGCTCTTTGAAAATTGAATGGAAAATAAGGGCGAGGGAAAGACTTTAATATTACCCTCAACCAGTGCACATTCGACCTATCACCCTCAACCGCACCACGAGAACGTCATCTTTGAACTTCGAATATTAGAAATATAAAATCTTAAAAAGCTATTACCTTTTAACCATTCAAAGGATTGGTGATATTTCTCTTTAAAGAAAAACTATTATTTCTTTAACTATTTTATGTTAAATATTTAAAGAAAAAGAAATATCTCTTTAATAATGAGTATCTTTATTTTGAATTTGTTATTTTAAAAACATTATGTTTGAATTTTGAATAGGTAATAATTGAGAGGAATAAGACTTTTAGTCTAATGGAGGATGATTTTTTTATAATCATAAGAAAATATTGTTATCTTTAAATCTTTGAAAACACTGTGTTTGAATTTTTGAATAGGCATTAATTGAGAGGATAAGACTTTTAGGATCTGAAATCCTACATGTATGCCTCATGAAGAATAGTTGAAGGCCACACGTGGGTCTAGGAGTGGAAGCTAGGATGATTTTTTTATAATCATAAGAAAACATCATCAGCTTTAAATCTTTGAAAACAATATGTTTGAATTTTGAATAAGCATTAATTGAGAGGATAAGACTTTTAGGGTGAGATAAATAAATAGTATTTAAATTATCTTATTTTTTGGGGTAAATTTGTCTTAAAAATGGTTGGAACTATGTTGGAAGTTAGAGTTGTTTGAAACATGCCAACGAATTTCCCAACATGCACATGCATGCAACTATATTTAGAATGTGCATGCATGCATGCATGCACTCTTTTGTGAACAGATTGTGTAACTGGTGGATCTAATTGTAATCAGTTAGTCTCGTTGTTTGAGAGATGCTATATATACGTGCATACCCATAGAGGTGAAGTGAGCAATGAGCAATGTGTAGTAGAGTGTGTGAGCAAGACACAATAATGTGGAGTACATTGTGTCTGTGAGGAGAGGATGGTTGTATGTTTGTGCTGGATATTATAATTCTCCCTTGAATAATAAGAATATTGACTATCATTGCCCAGTGTTTTTTTCCCGCATTGGGTTTCCACATAAATCACTGTGTCAATTGTGTGATTGTTGCTATGTTTGATTTGTTGTTCTCTGTTTTATGCTTTGTAGTTGTTCTGTTTTGCTTCCGCTACCCAACAAGTGGTATCAAAGTAGGTGAGCCAAGCCGAACGGATCTGCATGAGTTCAAGAAAGCCATTAAATGAATTCGGGTGTGTGAGAGCGACTTCTTACTGAACCTGCACATGGAAGATTCGATCTAAGCACTACAAGAGATCAATTCATGTGTTGCATGCATGCACAAAACTCAAGGTATTATGAAAGTGGACATTTTTTTTATGCATGGATAATAAGAGGATTGCTTCGGTAAGAGGATGGCCATCGTAAATTAATGGATGGAGTATGTTATAATATTTTATGGAGGATCGTTTCTTTTTTTAAGTGGGTGGAATTATTTGAAGAGTATCGCCCTTTTTTATTACAAGGTAAGTGGTGGACCCTTTATGTTTTGGTAAAAGGTTTTGACGTACAAAATATTTATTAAATATTTTCTTTAAAATATTTTAACTAATATTTTTTTGAGGTTTGAGGTTCAACTTTGAGTAAGAAAATTCCTCTATATTAAGGCTTGGTTTTATAAGCAGTGGTTTTGGAATTTTCTGTTAATGGCGAAAGTGCAGAGTTTTAAGTTTGAGGTGGAGAAATTCAGTGGCAAGAATAGCTTTGCGCTGTGGAAGCTCAAGATGCGGGATTCGCTTGTGCAACAAGGATTGCAAAAGGCGTTGGCTGGAAGGATAAAGAAACTGACAAGCATGACAAATGAGGACTAGGAAGATCTGGATGCAAGAGCCCTTAGTACCATTCATTTGTGTTTGGCAGATGAGCAAAAATTGTTGATCACTTGAATGTTTTCAATACTCTGATTTGTCAATTATCTAGTATGGACATAACATATGAAGATGAGGACAAGGCGGTTACGCTATTGTGTTCGTTTCTTGAGTCTTGGGATCATCTGGTCACATCTATGTGGTTCAGCTCAACATATGCCATTGATTATGACATTGTTGTGGGAGCTTTGTTGTCTGAGGAGACGAGGAAAATATCCAGTAAGAAAATCTCAATAGCAGAAGCAATGGTGGTTAGAGGTCGATATACAAAAGGAGGGAAAGATAAAAAAAGGTACAGCTAGGTCTAAGTCAAAAGACAGGAAGGGTAAGGGAAAATGTTGGTTCTATGGAAAATCTGGGCATCTCAAGAAGGATTTTTGGAAAAGACAACAAGCATCCAAAGAGGACTCCACAAAAGAAGCAAATTCAACTACAGGTATGGTTGATGAAGTTTTTTTGTCTATTGTGTCTCACCACCTGTGTTCACATAGAAGGTGTAGGGCGGTGATGGTTGTGTCATTGTGGGAAAAAAAAATTATATTTACTTTGGAATTGTAACAATAATTGATTTCATGTAAATGAGCATATGTCTGTAAGAACTGGATAGACATGCATACCCTTGATTTTCTAGGTCACCTATGAAAAGTCTAGACGTAGATTTAGGTAGATTGAATATGTGGGGGGGCATGTATGTTGGGTTAACCTTGACTTAGTGAAAGAGTTAATGAGTTAAATTTGGTTTTTAGTTCAAAGCATGTGGTTTTTCGAGTGCATGTTTTTTGGGTATCCGGTGGTATTGTGTCCATAGATTGCATGTAATGAAGCCTATAAAAGTTTTGGTGAACTCCATTGTAAATGGGTCTGGAGGTAAGTGATGAAGGATTACTTGGTCGGCTTGGTCAGATTTGGTCAAGGGAATGTCCGTGTTAAGGTGGAGCATTGAGACTCCAGTGTAAAGTCCCCGGAGGTGAGCGACAAAGGTTCACTTGGGTTGGTTTGGCTGGATTTGGTCAAATTTGTTCGAATGCAAAGTTCGAGGTGGAGCAGTGTGTCCATGTTAGAAAGGTGGGTCTGTAGAAAGGTTGATGTCTTGGCAGGTCAATCAAGTGTTTGAGAATATATGATGAAGGTAGGTTCATATCCATGAAACTTGGAAAGTATTGCAAGGAAGCTAGAATCGAATAAGCATGTTCAATAATGCCAAGTTGCAGCAATAGTTGTGGACATAAGCGATTGATCTATCTGGTAACTCGGTCACCATCAGTTGAAAAAGACAGGAAGATTCAAGAAGAGGTATGAACATGTCATTTGGTAATTACTCAAATGTGAAATTATTCGGTTGTGATGCTTATGTTTTTTATCATCACTCTAAGTAGGACCCAGATCAAACAGGTAGATATTTGATATGGTGATTGATGTAGGTGGATATCGGTGTCCACTGACCTATTACACTCACTCAAAAAACAATTTTCCACCTTGTCATTTTTTCGACAGTTTTTTGGGTTCCAAACTTTCGGGGTTGTTTTGAGGCCCTAAATGACGTTTTTTGGGGGATTTGGGGCCCAGGTCGCCATTAGAGGTAGTAAATTGGGCTAGTCGAAAATCATTCTTCTCGATTAGACCTTTCCAACAGGCCATCGTGCGCCTAAAACGAAGATTGTATGAAAAATTTACAACCCCGGGAAGTTGATGTACTAACTTACCCAAACGGGGCCCACATGATTTTTGGCGCTTCATCTCCTAGGGTTAGGTTTTTGGATTTCTAAGGTTTTTGACATTCCTGTTTATTGTAAAAAGGCCTTCAGATCCTCATTGTAATCATATTCTTTCGAATGAGCGTAATCGTCACATCTCTTCTCAGAGATAAGCCGCCACCATTCTAGCAAGCTTGTTTTCTGCTGCATTTTACAGTTTTAGTTTATTTCCTTATTGAATATAAAACCAATTTTATTGTATCTATGTTATTTTGTGTTAAGCATCTTTTAATAATCTGTATTCATTTCGTTCTGCTCATAAAATCTAGATCAGTGGTATCAGAGCGATCTGCTCCTTGTGGTCTTAATGCATGTCCCCAACGAGGTCAGGGTATAAAGAATTGGGTCTCGAGCTTGTTTCTCTTGATGAAAAAAGCTCTCGCACGCCCAAGTGACCTCTCATGGCAGGAGAAAAGAAATATGATGGAACAGGAGGTCCTTTCAAAATGTTTCTTGAGGAATCCCTCGCGCAATAGAGGAATGAGATGATGGATAGTTTCGCACAAATCCTTCGGCGACTACCAATACGAGACGCATCTTCCTCAAGCGGAGGCGCCACCCCCTTCAAGGTACAAATCAACTTCAATATTCCTATCCTTGAAGGTCAGATAGACGCAGATATTGTAGACAAGTGGTTGAATCTACTAGAATGGTATTTTTCTGTCCATAACTTTTTGAATAGAGAAAAGATTACTTTTGTGCTCCTCAAAGCCGTTCCTCATGTCAAATATTGGTGAGAAACTTTCTGTGAGCAAAAGGAAACATAGGAACCCTCATTATTTATAGTCATGGCCACCTGGGAATCCTTCAGGGATTCTATTAAGGAACAATACTACCCTGTCGAAAGTTATGATGACTTGTATACCAAATGGACCACACTGCGGAAAGAAAGAGACCAAGCAGTGTCAGAGTTCACAAATATCTTCCATACCTTGCACACCAAGCTGGGTATCAAATATTCGGAGCAACATCTGGTGGTCAAGTATCACGGTGCTTTGCATAGATACATCCAGACTAAAATGGAATTTCTGTACATCTCGTCCTTGGGTGCGGCCTATCAATATGCCATTAAAATCGAGCAGAAGCTCAAACAAAAGACTTGACAATTTGGGCTTGGGAACCGCTCACAACAAAATCCAGGAAAGGGTGGCCCCAACCCATAGAACAAAGGACATATCAAAGATGGATAGTATCAGGACAACCAGTCGAAGACGCAAGCAAAGAAGAACACTGGAAAGACAAATAAAGATACCAGGAAGTGGTGTGAATTTCATAAGAGCCCTTGGCATAACATTGTTGATTGCTTCTCAAAGCAGTCACTGGTGGCCAAAGTGAAAGCCTTTGAATCAGATGTGGGTTCTGACTCTGATTCAGAACCAGAAAGGGGAAGACGGATCATTGATGCGGAACCCAATGCCACCATTGCTACCACCAAGCTACAGCCTGGTGAACCAGATGAGCTAGAAGAAGGCAGTCACCTCTTCCATTCACAGATGTGGGTAAAAGGCACCAAGATACACTTTATCGTTGATAGCAGCATCTAGAAGAACCTTATCTCAGCAGAGGTCGTCAAGTGCTTGGCCCTTCTGACAATGCCACACCCACATCCCTACACCATTGGATGGCTCCGCCAAGGAAGCGATATCCATGTCAGCCAACAATGTCGATTGTCGTAAGACATCAAGCCTTTCAAAGACGAAGTATTGTGTGATGTTTCTCCTCTCAAAGTTTGTAATGTTGTTTTGGGCCAACCTTATTTATGGAAAAGTCATGTTGTATATGAGTCTAGGCCTCGTAGTGTTATTATTACTTTGAACATGAAATTGTACAGGATACCCGAGACAGTCCCTCCTAGTGTTATTTTCTTGATCTCTGCCAAGAAATGCAGGAAGGTCGTCTCTCCAACTGGGAAATTTTTCTTCTTCGTGATTCACTCTCAGAGTGAGTGAAAGAATGTAGCCACATCCGGGGCCTCCTCGTTCGATCTCTCCACACAACATAAGAAAGTGGATAAGGTCATGGAAGAATATTCAGATATCATATCCTCTCCTATCGGGGTACATCTGCACTTCCAGGTCAAGTACCCCATCAATCTGAGCCTAGGCACGCCACTACCCAGTGGGCCAGTCTACCGCTGCTCTTTGTTAGAAAATGAGAAGATCAAGAGGAAGATCCAAGAAATGCTCCACAAGGGGCACATCCATCCTATATCATCGCCTTGTGGGAGCCCAATCGTGCTGGTGCAGAAGAAAGATGGGACCTGGCGACTCTGCATTGATTATCAGGCCCTGAATAAAATCAAAGTCTGAAATCAATACCTGATTCCCCGAATCGATGACCTCCTTGATCAGCTCACGGGGGCCAAATACTTTAGTAAGATTGATCTGAAGTCTGGCCACCACCAGGTCCCAATAGAACATACAGATGTATGGAAGACCACCTTCAAGTCAAAAGAAGGTCTTTTTGAATGGATGGTCATGCCCTTTGGTTTGACAAATGCTCCAACAAATTTTATGAGGATGATGGAAGATATCCTACGACCTTTCACCAATACTTTTGTAGTGGTGTATCTGGATGACATCCTCATCTACAACAAGACTTGGGCGGAACACTTGCAACATATTCAACAGGTTCCGCACACCCTGCGACAACAAAAACTATATGAAAACTTGAAAAAATGGTCCTTCAGCATGGATAGGGTCCATTACTTAGGCTACATTGTTGATCGGCATGGTGTGCATGTAGATCTAGCTAAGATCCAGGTCATTAGTGACTGGCCAACCCCAACCACACTCACTAAATTTTAGAGCCTCTTGGGCCTCGCCGATTTCTATTGCAGGTTCGTGTTGGGATTCTCTCGTATCACATGGGCCCTCATCCAAGTAACCAGGGGTGGCGACAAGGAAACAATTGTGTGGGTCCTGTCCCAAAAACAATCCTTCGATGACTTGAAGAAGCGTTTGTGCTCATCCCCAGTACTTTCATTACTGGACTTGCAACATCCCTTTGAGATCGAGACATATGCTTCAGACTATGTTGTGGGTGTTGTTCTCACTCAACATGGCCACCCTGTGGCATATCACAGTGAGACACTATCAGATGTTGTACGTAAGTACCCTACTTACGACAAAGAAATGTACTCCATTGTGCAAGCTTTCCGCCAGTGGAGACATTACATTTTTGGGAAGGAGACAATCATCCACACTAATCACAAGCCACTATAGTTCATGCATACCCAAGGAAAATTGTAAAATGATCGCCATCAGAAGTGGTCCACATAGTTACAAAATTTCCACCTCAACATCAAGTATAAAATAGGAAGTACGAACTGAGTTGTTGATTCCCTCAATCAACCTCCAATCACGACACTCACCACGGTGCTAGACTCTTGTGTCCACGGGAACTTCGGATGGCCCCACCTCTAGGAGTGGAAGCTAGGATGACTTTTTTATAATCATAACAAAACATCATCATCTTTAAATCTTTGAAAACACTATGTTTGAATTTTGAATAGGCATTAATTGAGAGGATAAGACTTTTAGGATCTGAAATCCTACATGTATGCCTCATGAAGAACAGTCGAAGGCCACACGTGGGTCTAGGAGTGGAAGCTAGGATGATTTTTTTATAATCATAAGAAAACATCATCTTTAAATCTTTGAAAATAATATGTTTGAATTTTGAATAAGCATTAATTGAGAGGATAAGACTTTTCGGGTGAGATAAATAAGCAGTATTTAAATTATCTTGTTTTTTTTTTGGGTAAATTTGTCTTAAAGATGGTTGGAACTATGTTGGAAGTTAGAGTTGTTGGAAACATACCAACTAATTTCCCAACATGCACATGCATGCAACTATATTTAGAATGTGCATGCATGCACTCTTTTGTGAACAGATTGTGTAACTGGTGGATCTAATTATAATTAGTTAGTCTCGTTGTTTGAGAGATTCTATATATATGAGCATACCCATAGAGGTGAAGTGAGCAATGAGCAATGTGTAGTAGAGTGTGTGAGCAAGACACAATACTGTGGAGTACAGTGTGTCTGTGAGGAGAGGATGGTTGTATGTCTCTGCTGGCTATTGCAATTCTCCCTTGAATAATAAGAATATCGATTATCATTGCCGAGTGTTTTTTTTTTCAGCATTGGGTTTCCACATAAATCACTGTGTCAATTGTGTGATTGTTGTTGTGTTTGATTTTTTGTTCTTGATTTTATGCTTTGTAGTTGCTTTGTTTTGCTTCCACTACCCAACAAGTGGTATCAAAGTAGGTGAACAAAGCCAAATGGATCTGCATGAATTCAAGAAATCCATTAGACAAAATATGATGTGTGAAAGCAACTTTGAAAATCTTAAAAAGCTATTATCTATTTAACCATTCAAAGATTGGTGATATTTCACTTTAAAGAAAAAACTATTATCTATTTAACTATTTTATGTTAACTATTATGTTTGTATCTTTATTTGGAAGTGAAAGCTCTCACTTTTGATTCTAAGATTACTTACGCATTGCACTACTTGGTATTCATTCCCAAAAATAGCAGCCAAGATAGTAGTTGCCCCATTCCTTAAACCCTTAGTTAAGAGCAAGCAATCGAGGGCATAACTCTTAATAGAGGATGATTTTTTTATAATCTTAAAAAACATCGTCATCTTTAAATCTTTGAAAACACTATGTTTGAATTTTGAATAGGCATTAATTGAGAGGATAAGACTTTTAGTATATGAAATCTTACATGTCTACTGCATCCTACATGTCTACCTCGTGAAGAACAGTGGAAGGCCACTAGCGGGTCTAGGAGTGGAAGCTAGGATGACTTTTTTATAATCATAAGAAAACATCATCATCTTTAAATTTTTGAAAACACTATGTTTGAATTTTGAATAGGCATTAATTGAGAGGATACGACTTTTAGGGTGAGATAAATAAATAGTATTTAAATTATCTTTTTTTTTTGGGTAAATTTGTCTTAAAGATGGTTGGAATTATGTTGGAAGTTAGAGTTGTTGGAAATATGCCAACGGATTTCCCAACATGCACATGCATGCAACTATATTTAGAATGTCCATGCATGCACTCTTTTGTGAATAGATTGTGTAACTGGTGGATCTAATTATAATTATTTAGTCTCGTTGTTTGAGAGATGTTATATATACGAGCATACCCATAGAGGTGAAGTGAGCAATGAGCAATGTGTAGTAGAGTGTGTGAGAAAGACACAATACTAAATAAAAGTATAAAAACAAATTAAATATATATTTTAATGATTTAAAAATAGGTTACCCTCTTAATAGAGGATGATTTTTTTATAATCATAAAAAAACATCGTCATCTTTAAATCTTTGAAAACACTATGTTTGAATTTTGAATAGGCATTAATTAAGAGGATAAGACTTTTAGTATCTGAAATCTTACATGTCTACGGCAT
>JASDQU011178663.1:29209-46351 GCA_032191745.1 Picea mariana
GTCCTAAAAAGACAAATGGATACGTCCTCCAAGGATCTCAAGTCAAAGAATCATGATGAGTAAATAAAATAAATAAAAGAGCCATATAATCATGTACATACAAACTACCTCATCAAAATAAACTAATGCTCAAACACTCTATGCAATTTACCAAGTTTGAGTATGGGAGGGTTGACAAAACGACCTATTGGGTGAATTGTCCCTTAAGTTTAGGGGTGCTTCCTGAGGGGACCTCCTTCTAAGTCATGTGAATGATGTGTTATGGATGAGGGGGAATAATTTTGGGCATGGAATTTCATGACATACAAGGGGTTGTAGTGTCTCACTTATGGGTGCCTTTGTAGAGGGTGTGTTGCACCTTCGTTTTCAATGCATCCTTTTTCCAAGCCCATTATTTTTCTTTAATTAATTAATAATCCAAAAACTTGGGTACTCCCTATTGGTGAATCGATTAGCTTGGGGGGTAGTATGACAAGGCCACTTGAAGCTATAGGTAAAAAAAATTCCATATGCATGGAAAGAAAGGGACATTGCATGAGTGTACACACCTCAACAAGTGGGGACATATGTATAATGTTATTTTTCTTTTGTAGGTCTTTGATTTTTTTTAGGAGAGGATTTTCATTGCTCTCGAGACCTCTTTGGGAGAGCATATGGAAGGCTCATAATTAGTCTTTTATATTTTTCCATCTAGAAGTTGCTTGGCCGTCAGCCCCTTCTTCCCATGAAGTGAGGGACAACCCTTTCTTGGGTTAGTATACCCAAAAAACCCAAAAGGTGAGGAGACGAGGGGATGAAGTATGGAAATTGGTAAGTATGGTTTGGAATGGAATGATGACTTGTCCAAAGGACCTACCAATAACATATCTATCCCTAAGGGAGACCCACTTACTAGGGTGTAATGTCAACCACCAAGGTGAAATAGGGAAAAAAGCATAATGTCCAAGCAAATGTCAGATAATCAAAAGCAACAATATATGCAACAAACTCAAATGCCTCAAATATTGAAATGACACTCACCATAATACATGAATTGTACCTGATGGAGCAAGACCCAATGTGTTTCAGAGGCCATCTAATGTGGTGGATACCATCGTGATGAACCTGGAGCTGTGGTGGTGAGATGGGTCTCCATCTGTGTGAGTGGACACTGTAGGTAAAGTTGTCTCTTAGTACTCCATGTCTATAACCTGAGCGGCTTGAGATGTAATCTCCTTAGTTATCCCACAAAATGGGGATAACATCTAGCTCCTACTTGGGGACATGTGCTCGCCGTAGAGTGCATGAGAACCATAGCATCTCCTGGTGGGCCTATGCCTACACTGAAACAAAAAAAATGTAAAATCTAGGGTGGTTCTTGTTGATATTATGGTAGTTGCGGTAGGTATTTACCTCCATGTGTAAACCTGACAAGAATAGAATACTCTGGAAAGCAAGAAGAAACCCTAATGAATTGGCTAATAACCCTAGAAGACATGTCGGCTCAAGAGAATAATTTATATTAGGTATTAGCCTCCAAGAGAAGAAATCAGCCAGAAGAAATAATATATACTGAACAAACAGATACCCAGAATGAGAAGTCGGCCCAGACAGTTAGCCAGAATTACTATAAATACAGGAGGTGTTGGCATCAATAATATAATCTCTATTTTTACAAGCTGCCTACACAGGGTCTTTAAATTCTTGTTACTCGTCACAACCATTCTCGTTAAACGACACTTGTCACTTGTCGCTTTCTACATACATGCTTTTCAATTTTTGTTTTCATGACTGTAAGCATGAAAACCCACATCTAGAATTCATACTTGATCTCATTTTTTTTATTAAAGGGTTAATGTTCATACGGTCTATTGTCGAATTGTCGTATTTCACTATAAACATGGTTGTTTTCCTTGTTATAACCCCTTGGTCTTAAACATGCCTTAGTCACATGATTATAAAACCTCCACTTATTTAGCATTCGAATAATGTCAATGGGGTTTTGATTTATAAAATTTTTAATGGTTCAATGTTTATTTGATACATTAATCTTTGTGATCAAGTCATGGATATGCATACTATTGTTTTTAACCGTTCTGATCCTTATGTGTACCATTATGCCAAGGTGTCATTTCCAGTACAACGTGGTATTATAGCTTTGCATGGCCTTGATCTACATGACCTCTCTCACACGCATGGTAATTAACGCTCCTGCCTACCATTTCGAGTTGTCTTTGCATTGCATTGAGGAAACTCGGAGCTATGGCTCTGTGTTTTTTTTATCAAACCCTAACTCTGAATCCCGTGTTGATTCTTTGTTGTTAGCCATGGCTCTTGTGGTGAGGATTGAGCCCAACGACATCCAGACCTTGTTATCATTTGACAATGCCAGAGATGACTTAGAAATGAAGGGTTGGCGTGTGTTTATTGAAAAGTTTGAGGGTTTTAATCTAAGAGTTTCTCAAGAATTCGCGTTGACATTTGATGGTTGCAGAGAAAAAATAGGAGACATCCATCTTGAGTTAAATGAAGATTTTATAAGCCAAGCTACCGGTCTACCAGCTGTGGGACAAAAATAGTTCAAAAACTCAAAGGTTGAAGAGGTTCCCTAGTCATTGTTGTTCACCTCATGGAAAATTACCAGTTGCGACTGAGGTATGCTTGTCTCAGCTTTAAAACCTAGATGGCATGATCTGTTAGCTATTGTGAAATAGTTCGTTACCTATGAGGGGAGATATGGGTTGGTTTTCTTGTATCACTTGCGATTGCTTATGAGTTTTATCTATTTCCCCCTAAACATGCCCTATTTCCTTCTTCGAAGTCTATACAAGATGGCAAAGCGGTTTAAGAGGCAGAAGCCCGATTCTAGTATGTTCCACCATTGCTTAATCAATATTATTATTATACATCAGTTGAAATTAAACAATGATTGTTGGGATGCTTTTCTGTTACGAAATGGTTTTAGTAGTAGTGAGTTAGGACAGGTTGACAAGCCTGTCATCATAGAAACCCTCATGAAGCCTACCATATCTCCTCCTTCGCTCTTGCCCTGTGATCCTATTTCTAATTTGGAACCCTAGACCTATCTTGATTCTACCCAAGCTGACACTCCACCAGATTCATATCCTAAGGGTTGTGTTAAGGCTGTTAAAAAATCCACAAGGAAAAAGTGTAAAGACAACGTCGATATCAATTATAAGAGTAAAAGGGCCGCTCGTTGGGTTTCACGATGTGCTCAAAATAAACCCAAGCCCTGTGCAGACCAAAATGCAATTGTGGTAAGTGAGGATTTCGACTTGGAAATTGAAAGATTCCTGGCCGAAGAGTATCCATATTCATATGGAATTTTCTCTAATAAACCCTATGATTATGTTACAAACCTTCCACTGTGCCTAAAGGACAATCCCGATTTCCCTGGAATCAAACTCAACAATGAACCTACAGGTCAAATGGAAGATTCCCCACCTGTTAATACTATCAGTTCCAAAACACAGTCTATACAGCCGCATTGTAATGAATGTCGATCCTAGATCGATAGGTATTACAAAGATGTGCCTTTACTTCAATCTCGTCTTAAATACTTGGAAGACCAAGTGAATTCACTAACGAAGGAGAATAGAAGACTCCAATCCATAGCTCAAACCAAAGACAAATGCCAAAAAACCACAAGGTTTGTTGTTTTTAAAAACGTGGAAGCAACGACTGCAATAGTAAATTCAAAGATTGCTTGATTAGTTCGAATCCCTTAATTTGAGGTATGATTTTTTTTTAAATAAGTTTAGTATGATTCTGTCCTTTTCAAATAAGGATACATGATTTGTTTGCATAGATTACCTTTAGTTTGTTTTGATTGATTCAATAAAATATGATTCTAGTTATAATTATAACTAGCTACAGAATCGTGAGATTCTGTAGCTAGTTAGAAAAATTTGAATTACTTGTTTTGATAACTGAAAATACATCTGAAATCTTTTATTCTTATTTGTTTTCAGGAACGTATGATTTCTAAGGAGATTTGAAGCACTTTTGGCATCTCTCAGCATACTATCTTTATGTTTTTAAATAGAATAGGTTGTTAGTTTTTGGTATCAAGTAGAATCTGGGAGGTTGCATCCCCCACATTTTTTGGAACAAATTGGATGTTATCAACAGGAAACATTTTGTTCATGGATCCTATATAAATATGTTGTTTTGTAAACTTAAAACCATCTCTGCCTGGGGCAAAAATTATGGATTTCTGATTTACAAACTTGAATAGAAGATGATATTTGCACAACTTTAGCTTCTATATATCGTGTTTTTAATCAAGTTATGACCATTTGGATTTGTAATTAGATTGTGATTACTTTAGCTATCATGGTTTATTGCAGATTGGTATGATAAAATTGATATGATATCCATGTTTTATGTCCCATGTTTAACATACAATAATTATTCTGTTCAAATTTGAGATTAGGAGACTCATCTTCTTTATTCATTGAACATTTATACACAAGTTTTCACAGTAGGATTTATCTCAATGTGGCCACTTGTGAAATTATAAAATTGTTGTTACTATATCTCTTATATGTTCTATAATTTAGATTCAATCATTACTGCTTCGCGTTTATGAGAAGCATTTGTGAGATATGTTGTGGGTTTGCCTCATCAAACAGGAAGATTGGATGCTAGACACAGGACAAATAGGAGATGGGATTACAGGTTAGTGTGTTAGTTTAATTTCATTAGTTTAATTAATATAGGAATTTTCTGTAATCTAAATACATTCTACTGTTTGTTATCTCTATTTTTCAATTAGACGGTTGGTTATTTCATTTCTTGTGTATAAACATTATAAAAAATAAATCAAAAAGATTGAATGATAGTTTTGTTATCGTTAAATAAATCAATCCATATTCGATTTTCGCAGATTTAGATTAAAATTTGCATTCTGTAAATGTTATACATATATTAGAAATATAATCGTTTGGATATATTGTACATATAATAAGTATAGCCATTTTATAAATATTAGTTAGCAAACTGTAAGTATATGATTTGTATATAGTTTTCAGCGAGTGTTTTTCATTAAGTTATTTTATCTTCTTTAGTTTTGTTTTTCACTTTCTTAGGACTTAGATCAGCCAACGGAGCCGCTAAAACTGTCGGAGTGGATTAATCCAAACGGCTTGGGTTAAGTAGACAACCCTGGACCTGATTCACTCCTCCAGTTGATGAGCGATCGATTTCGCCCATCAACAAATGGTGCTAGAAGGAGGGCCTAAAAATTATTAATGGCACGAGGTGGTCATAAGACTCCTCCAACACCTACCCGCTCACCTATAGTGACTAGAAGTCATTCCGACGACAAAATTTTCCCTCAAACAACAACCACATCAAGCGACAATCTACAGATCACAGTTGAACCAATAACTCCAAATCCCACGGGTGGTGACATACAAGAGATTGTTTGCCAATCTCTCATAAGAACGCACAGTGAATTTTCCCATTTAAGGCTACCAAACTGACCTTTGGACCAACCATTAGACCTTTTTTGATATCAGAGAACAACTTGGAGGCACTAACCTTACTTTAAACCCTACAGATCCAATCCTCACCCCTGCAGTAGGAGAATCTGGTATACCACCATCACCACCTCCTTCATCTCCTTCTTCATCTGGAGAAGAATCCTCTGACGAAGGCAGTTCCCCATCCCAGCCTTCAATACCACCCACACCTATGTCTAACCATAACAATCCCACCAGACCCTAGCTCGACCAAGATGCAGTGGCCATACCTAGGCCTCAACATCCCTTACCCAAACACCCAGAGAAATGGCTCCCTAAATTTGACCCAGACTCTAAATAGATCGTCAAAGATCACATCAAAAAGTTTATGTTATCCATTAGACTCCGTAGCATCGAGCATGAAGACGTAGTTTGTATATTATTTCCCTACACCTTTGAGGGCAATGCCTCTACCTGGAACTTTTCCCAACAACCCCACACCATTGTGTCATGGGAGAAGTTTGAATCCTATTTTCTTGAGAAGTTCAGAGATGAAAAGTCTCCTGAAGTTCTAGTCGTGGAGCTTTCTAGTTTAAGAATGAATCCAAAAGAAAAGATCAAAGGATTTAATCAAAGGTTCTTGACACTAAAGAACTGAATCCCTACAGATTCGATGCCTGCCAAGAATCTTATTATAGCATATTATACGAAAGCCTTACATCAAAGCATAGCCATTTGGGTAAAGAGATCCAAGAAAGACACATTGTTAGAAGCCTTCGAAGAGGCCAGTCAGATCGAGAGAGACATCCTCAGCTTAAAAGACACTACTAGCAATGAAATAGAGACTAGTTCATCTTCCAAAAAGAAAATCGAAATCCTCCCTAGACCTTCCCAAAAGAAAGCCCAACCTGAAAGATCAGATTTAGAAAACTTACAGAAAGTCGTTCAAAAAATGTCCAATCAAGTTATAGATTTGAAAAGGATGACTGAAGAAGCTTCTACAAGAAAAGGGCCTTACAAACCCCCTTTTAGGAAGCCTTTTCCCACCAACCGACCTAATTCAAACACTGAAGGCCTAAATCTAGAAAGCCTACAATTCACTATTCAAACGATTCTAGAAGCACAGGATAACTTGATGCCTCTTGAGATCCCTGAAGAAGTAGCTGAACAAGAGACAGTAGAAGAAGATGAATCCTCTCCGAACATTTTTGGACATTTTTCGGATAATATTTTTCAAGCTAGTTTCGAAAAAGTGCATCCTTACAATACTAGGACTAAGACAACAAACAAGCCTTCTTCTGAAATCACTACGAATTTGCCTCCAAAATAGTCTAAATCAACTGAGACTAAACAGAATTCAGTAAACCCAAGCTTAGATTACTATTTGGTTGAAGATCTAAAAAAGCTTAGGGCTAATATTTTTGTTTATGAATTATTAAAATTTCCTTTTCTTCTGCAAAAAATGCTACAAAATATTGCAGAGAACAACAAAAATGGCAATCCAAGAAGTAACAAAGGTGTTCAGAACAACCCTAGAGTTGCTCAAAAGGCCTCCGCCAAAACTACTTCTGATCCTCACGAAAAAAGAGACCTTTCTGTAAAAAATGTAACAAATGTTAATAAATTAGTTTTAGAGGCCACGAGTAAAAAGCAACAAGCTTCCACTATTAGTACTCGCAGAAATGTCCTTCCATTTTTGTTAACTTTTGAAGTCTTCAATCGGAATGTGCACAACTGTATGGTAGATTCAGGCATGTCATCTAACGTAATGCCTTGGTTTGTTTGTCAAAAGATTAATGCTGAAGTTCAACCATCCTCCTTGAAGATCATCCAGCTTGATCGAACTAGTGTTAAAGTTATAGGTGAATTGAGAAATGTGCTTATAAGATTGTCGTCTAACCCTAAAGTTCATCAAGTGATTGATATTATTGTTGTAGATATCCCAGAAGTTTATGGTTTGTTTTTTAGCAGAGACTAGTCAGAACAACTACACTTCTATTTTGCGACGGATTGGTCTCACTTGTGGCTACCTGAGAATGGAAAGCCCAACAAAATCAAGGTAAATCATGAACGTTATTTTAATTTCACGGTGATTGATTTAAATGATCCCAATGAACCATTTACTCCTTCTACCGATTTGCCCGAAATACAGGGGATGGATACCTTTTTCAGTAATTTCATGGCTGAAACTTCCACGATTACTAACCCGGAACAACAGTCTGAAATTTTAACATATACGCAGCCAACAACTTCTGTCCAGTGGTCACATGCAACTGACAACAATCAAATATGGTCTCTTTACTTTGATGGGTCAAAATCCAAGGAAGGAGCTGGTGCAGGCTGCGTGATCATTGATCCAACGGGTAACAAGACCCTGATTGCGTGCAGGTTAGAATTCAAATGTACAAACAACACAGTAGAATATGAGGCGCTATTGCAAGGCCTTAGAAAAGAATTAGATATGAACGTTCAAAATTTGACTGTCTTTGGTGATTCAGAAATCATGGTTAGACAAGTAAACAATTGTATCCATTGTTTATCTCCACACCTTAAAAGCTACCAATCTGAGGTATGGAATTTGATGAATAAGTTTGTTGCATTTAACATAAATTCTATTCCTAGATTGAATAATTTGGAAGCTAATTTGTTAGCTAACGTAGCTTCGAAACTTTTCCCTGCAGAAGGCTTATCTCCGAATGCATTCTCTGTCGAACTGTTGTTCAGACCGTTCATACCAGACAACATCATGAATTGGAGAGTCTTCGATGATGATCAACAGATTATAAGTTTCCTGCATATGGAAGAAACTTTCTAGGGTGTAGTGATCGACGAAGGTACTCATGACAAAAATCTTCATGACTTTACGGTAATACCAGATCCAAGATCTCCTGAATCTTCATCAGACATGGTAAATTCTATCCCAAAATCTGTAGTTAGATTAGAAAATTTTTATGATCTTCATGACAAGTTCAAAAAATCAGTGAACTGTAAAATGAATAGTCCCTCTTTGACGCATGAAAAAGTAAACTTGGGAACTAAATACAACCCACAGTGCATTAATTTAGGGGTAGGGTGTTCTGAACAAGAAAAAGCAGCATTTATTAAATTGTTTAAAGAATTCAAAGATGTTTTTACCTGGATGTACGATGACCTAAAAACCTTTGATCCTAACATCATATAACACGTTATTCCTATGAAACCCCAAACCCAACCTTTTCAACAAAAGTTAAGGAAAATGCACCCAAAACTCAAACCAACTGTCAAGAAGGAATTAAACAAACTCCTGAATGCTAAGATAATCTTCCCAGTTAAGCACACATAATGGGTCTCTAATCTTGTCCCTGTCCGGAAGAAGAGTGGTGAAATCTGACTATGTGTCAATTTCCAAAATCTTAATCGAGCGTCCGATAAAGACAACTACCCTGTCCCTCCCATGGAATAGATCCTTCAATAGGAATATGGTTCTAAAATATTATCCTTATTGGATGGTTTTTCAGGGTATAACCAAGTCCTGATGTCCCCTCCAGACCAACTCAAAACCACCTTCCGCACTCCATGGGGCACCTACGCTTATAGGAAGATTCCATTTGGGCTCATAAATGTCGGTGCCACTTTCCAGAGAGTGATGGACATTTCTTTCCAAGGATTAATCAATCAATCTGTCATAGTTTACCTAGACGACGTTACTGTCTTCTTGAAAAACAAATAAGATCATCTAGCTCATTTAAGATCCATTCTACAGTGATGTCGTAAGTACGACATTTATTTAAACCCTAAAAAATCTATCTTCACAGTAGAACAAGGTAAACTCTTAGGATTTATTGTATCGAGCGAAGGGATGATTATCGACCCTGAAAGAACTCAAATCATTTTGAAACTCCCTCCTCCCTCGTCAAAAAAGTCTATGCAATATTTCTTAGTCAGATAAACTTTGTTAGGAGATTCATCCCCAGTGTTTCAGAAATGGTGAGACCATTACAAAACCTAATAAAAAAGGACGTACAATACCATTGGGGACCTTTAGAAAACCATGATTTTAATTCAATAAAAAAGACCATAATAGACGCTCCTTCTCTAATGAGCCCCGAATTTTCACAAGACTTCACCCTCTACACATTCGCTTCTGACCGTTCATACATTGTTGTCCTAAATCAAAAGAACACTGAAAACAATGAAGTCCCAATTGCCTTTATGAGCTCAGCCTTCAAAGGGGCAGAACTTAATTACCCAGTAGTAGATCAACAAGCCTATGTTGTTTTCAAAGAAGTAAAGCACTTCTGATCTTATCTTTTGAAATCTAGGACGAAAATTATTGTCCCTTACTCGGCTGTCAGAAATCTGTTAGTACAGAAAGAACTAGGCGAAAAAAGGGCAAACTGGGTCACATCCTTGCAAGAGTATGACATAGAAATCACCCCAGCACAAATAGTAAGAGGTCAAGGGTTATGCAAGCTAGTCGTTGATTTAGCTGCAGGATAGCAAGAGGAAAATGATATGTTGAACCCAAGACAACTCTATTAAAATCAAATCTGTTGTGCACAAAACCCTATTAGTCCCTGGTATGATGATATAAAATTTTGTCTTGAACATGGATCAGCTCCCCGTCACCTAGATCCCACAAAAAGAAGAGCACTAAGATTAAAATCTTCTTCTTTTCAGCTGATTAATGGTATCCTGTTTCGTCAAAATTTTGATGGAGTACTAATGCGTTGTCTTGAGAAAGATGAAGCAGAAACGGTCTTATTGGAACTGCACACAAGAGAAGCTGATGGGCATTTTGGTGGAGATACCACTGCCCATAAAATATTAAGAGCAGGTTACTATTGGCCTACACTTTTTAAATATGCTCATGCTTTATGTCGCAAGTGTGTAATTTGCCAAAAAGCATCTGGACGGATACAGAATCCAGCCTTCCCTCTGCAACCAGTTTCAGTAGACTCCCCTTTTCAGCAGTGGGGTCTAGATATTATAGGCCCAATCAATCCGCCATCCTCACAGCAACATAAGTATATCATAACAACCACATATTACTTCACCAGGTGGTCCGAAGCTGCCCCATTAAAAGATGTAAATACCAGCCAGGTAACATCCTTTTTGAATTCGAACATTATTACTCGTTTCGGTATCCCTGACTACCTGGTATTTGATAATGCTTCTTATTTTTTGTCTCTTGAGATGAGTGATTTCGCTCTAGAAAATGGAATTAAATTAAAGTATTATGCCAGCTATTACCCCCAAGGCAATGGTTTGGCAGAATTGACTAATAAAAATTTGATCAAAATTATCAAGAGAACGGTCTCTGAAAACCATAAAAATTGGCATAACGCACTGTTAAACGCAATCTGGGCTGATAGAGTAACTCCTAAAATTGTTGTGGGTAACTCACCTTTCTTTCGCGTTTATGGAAGAGAGGCGATTCTACCACCACATGTCATCCTTCCCTCTCTGCAGCTATCGCAAAAAATACAAGAAGAGGACTGGCCCCCTCTAGAGAATCGAACTAACTCTTTGTTAAAATTAGAAGAAGTGAGGGCTCAAGCGAAACGAAAATTGGATCAACATCAAATCATTGTTAAAAACTGGTTTGATTCCAATTCTGCCTCTGACAGAAATTTCGAGGTAGGTGACCTTGTCCTAAAATGGGACAAACCGCATGAGGGAAAAGGAGAGCATACAAAGTTTCAGAACTTGTGGCTAGGACCATTCTTAATTGCTGATAAATTGTGTCCTAGTTCCTTCTGATTACAGAATTTAGAGGGACAGCCAGACACCTATTCGGTGAATGGCCAAGCTCTAAAAAGGTACTTCGCCTGATGACACTCCCATGTACACTATGTAAATATTTTTGTTTTGCTTGCTTTTTGTTTTTCTTTGCTGGTTTGTTTTGATTTTTCCCTTATGCTTACCAGTTTTTCTTTTTGAGACACACATGCCTGCACCATGAACTAGTTCAGACAAAGAGAACAGAAAAATTTCCCCTCTAAAAATGACTACTGAAGGTTGTTTAAGCATCAATTATGATATTTTTCTGAAGTTTGCAACCATGTTAAAGAAAACTTGTTGTTTGAAAAGTGTTTCTTGATTTCAATCTGTAACTGAAGCTATTCACGATCATCCATAAAAAATTCTTCTTACGCTATCCCTGTTCCTTAAGAGAACAACTCGGAGATGTCTCCCTGCCCTCAAAAGTTAGTTTTATTAACAAACTATCTCTAGATCTTAATGAAGGACAGCTAAAAAGGTTTCTTCAAGGTCTGTAATTTACTAAGATATGTCCAAAAACTAGGATTTTCAGCTTCACCCCGCTCTATTAAATATCTTTAAAACTAAATAAACCTTCAGAGAGATGTGGGAAGTGCTTGTAAACCCACCGGGATACTGAATAGGTCTGTTGGCAGAGGGTAAATGCATGCATGACACCAAGATAACTTTGCTGGAGTACTAAACAGGCCCGCTAGCAACGAAGCAATGTCAGGTATATGAAAATTCTTAGATATGGAATCTTTTGACCTTAAATGCCCTTCGTTCTAATATGGAACTTCTTGGCAGGATAGAGATATCAGAGTGGGTTAATTGGCATCCCTGTCAAGGCTATGGACGCCTTCTGACATCAGCGGCCCTGTCAACAGTATTGAATATTTTAACCTTAATATCGTGACTCTCTTTTGTCAAGATTGTCATCAGTTTTCGTCTTTTAAAATAACAGTAATCTGAAATTGGAATGTTTTATAATTGATAATGATGTTCATATAGCTTCTTAGTTGTTTTCGATTTGAAGTTTTTTCTGATTATCCCAATCTAAACTCATTCGTTTGGCAGAGATAATTGCTTCTACCAGTGTGTCACCATTGTTGGCAGCAATAATATAATCTCTATTTTTACAAGCTGCCTACACAGGGTCTTTAAATTCTCATTACTCATCACAACCTTTCTCATTAAATGACACTTGTCACTTGTCGCTTTCTACATACCTACTTTTTGATTTTTGTTTTCATGACTATAAGCATGAAAACTCATAGCTGGAATTCATACTTGATCTCATTTTTTTTATTAAAGGGTTAATGCTCATATGGTCTATTGTTGAATTGTCGTATTTCACTATGAATGTGGTTGTTTTCCTTGTTATAACCCCTTGGTCTTAAACATGTCTTAGTCACATGAGTATAAAACCTCCACTCATTTAGTATTTGACTAATGTCAATGGGGTTTTGATTTATAAAATTTTTAATGGTTCAATGTTTATTTGATACATTAATCTTTGTGATCAAGTCGTGGATATGCATACTATTGTTTTCAACCGTTCTGATCCTTTTGCGTACCATTATGCCAAGGTGTCATTTCAAGTACAACATGGTATTATAGCTTTGCATGGCCTCGATCTACACAACCTCTCTAACACGCATGGTAATTAACGCTCCTGCCTACCATTTCGAGCTATCTTTGCATTGCATTGAGGAAACTCGGGGCTATGGCTCTGTGTTTTTTTAATCAAACCCTACCTCCAAATCCCGTGTTGATTCTTTGTTGTTAGCCATGGCTCCCGTGGTAAGGATTGAGCCCAACGGCATCCATACCTTGTTATCATTTGACAATGCTAGAGATGAATTAGAAAGGAACGGTTGGCGTGTGTCTATTGAAAAGTTAAAGGGTTTTAATCTAAGAGTTGCTCAAGAATTTGCGTTGACATTCGACGGGTGCAGAGAAAAAATAGGAGACGTCCATCTTGAGTTAAATGAAGATTTTATAAGACAAGCTACCGGTCTACCAGCTGTGGGACAAAAATGGTTCAAAAACTCAAAGGTTGAAGAGGTTCCCTGGTCATTGTTGTTCACCTCAAGGAAAATTACCAGCTGCGACCAAGGTATGCCTGTCTCAGATTTAAAACCTAGATGGCATGATCTGTTAGCTATTGTGAAATAGTTTGTTACCTGTGAGGGGAGATATGGGTTGTTTTTCTTGTATCACTTGCGATTGCTTATGAGTTTTATCAATTCCCCCCTGAACATGCCCTATTTCCTCCTTCGAAGTCTATACAAGATGGAAAAGCAGTTTAAGAGGAAGAAGTCTGATTCTAGTCTGTTCCACCATTGTTTAATCAAGATTATTATTATACGTCAGTTGAAATTAAACAATGATTGCTGGGATGCTTTTATGTTATGAAATGGTTTTAGTAGTAGTGAGTTATGACAGGTTGAAAAGCATGTCGTCATAGAAAACCTCATGAAGCCTACCATCTCTCCTCCTTTTCTCTTTCCCTGTGATCCTATTTCTAATTTGGAACCCTCGACCTATCCTAATTCTACCCAACCTGACACTCCACCGGATTCATATCCTAAGGGTTGTGTTAAGACTGTTAAAAAATCCACAAGGAAAAATTGTAAAGGCAACGTCGATATCAATTATAAGAGTAAATGGGCTGCTCGTTGGGTTTCACGATGTGCTCAAAATAAACCCAAGCCCTGTGTAGACCAAAATGCAATTGTGGTAAGTGAGGATTCTGACTCGAAAATTGAAAGATTCATGGCCGAAGAGTATCCATATTCATATGGACTTTGCTCTAATAAACCCTATGATTATGTTACAAACCTTCCACAGTCCCTAAAGGACAATCCTGATTTCCCTGGAATCAAACTCAGTAATGAACCTACAGGTCAAATGGAAGATTCCCCACCTGTTAATACTATGAGTGCCAATACACAGTCTATACAACCGCACTGTAATGAATGTCGATCTTGAATCGATAGGTATTACAAAGATGCGCCTTTACATCAATCTCGGCTTAAATCCTTGGAAGACCAGGTGAATTCACTAATGAAGGAGAATAGTAGACGCCAATCTGTAGCTCAAACCAAAGACAAACGCCAAAAAACCACAGGGTCTGTTGTTTTTAAAAACGTGGAAGCAATGACTGGAATAGTAAATTCAAAGATTGCTTGATTAGTTTGAATCCCTTAATTTGAGGTATGATTTTTTTTAAAATAAGTTTAGTATGATTCTGTCCTTTTCAAATTAGGATACATGATTTGTTTGCATAGATTACCTTTAGTGTGTTTTGATTGATTCAATAAAATATGATTCTAGTTATAATTATAACTAGCTACAGAATCGTGAGATTTTGTAGCTAGTTAGAAAAATTCGAATTACTTGTTTTGATAACTGAAAATACATCTGAAATCTTTTATTCTTATTTGTTTTCAGGAACCTATGATTTCTAAGGATATTTGAAGCACTATCGACATCTCTCAGCATACTATCTTTATGTTTTTAAATAGAATAGGCTGTTAGTTTTTGGTATCAAGTAGAATCTGGGATGTTGCATCCCCCACATTTTTTGGAACAAATTGGATGTTATCAACAGGAAACGTTTTGTTCCTGGATCCTATATAAATATGTTGTTTTGTAAACTTAAAGCCATCTCTTCCTGGGGCAAAAATTATGGATTTCTAATTTACAGACTTGAATAGAAGATGATATTTGCACAGCTTTAGCTTCTATATATCGTGTTTTTATTCAATTTATGACCATTTGGATTTGTAATTAGATTGTGATTACTTTAGCTATCATGCTTTATTGCAGATTGGTATGATAAATTTGATATGATATTCATGTTTTATGTCCCATATTTAACATACAGTAATTATTCTGTTCAAATTTGAGATTAGGAGACTCATCTTCTTTATTCATTGAACATTTATACACAAGTTTTCACAGTAGGATTTATCTCAATGTGGCCACTTGTGAAATTATAAAATTGTTGTTACTATATCTCATATATGTTCTATAATTCAGATTCAATCATTACTGCTTCACGTTTACGAGAAGCATTTGTGAGATCTGTTGTGGGTTTGCCTCATCAAACAAGAAGATTGGATGCTAGACACAGGACGAATAGGAGATGTGATTGCAGGTTACTGTGTTAGTTTTATTTCATTAGTTTAATTAATATAGGAATTCCCTGTAATCTAAATACATTCTACTGTTTGTTATCTCTGTTTTTCAATTAGACAGTTGGTTATTTCATTTATTGTGTATAAACATTATAAAAAATAAATAAAAAAGATTGAATGATAGTTTTGTTGTCGTTAAAAAAATCAATCCATATTCGATTTTTGCAGATTTAGATTAAATTTTTCATTTTGTAAATGTTATACATATATTAGAAATATAATCATTTGGATATATTGTACATATAATAAGTATAGCCATTTTATAAATATTAGTTAGCAAACTGTAAGTATATGATTTGTATATAGTTTTCAGCGAGTGTCTTTCATTAAGTTATTTTATCTTCTTTAGTTTTGTTTTTCACTTTCTTAGGACTTAGATCATCCAACGGAGCCACTAAACCCGTCGGAGTGGATTAATCCAAACAGCTTGGGTTAAGTAGACAACCCCGGACAGGATTCACTCCTCTAGTTGACAAGCGGTCGATTTCGCCTGTTAACAGGAGGCCAGTCTTCATTCTGGTAGGCAGTCTCAGAATTGCAGATCAGCACTTGTGTGCACTGCAGTGCCCAGTTTTTTGCGCAGGTTTGGAGGAGAGCTTCCATTGTAGTTGCTGCAGCTAGTAGATCACGTTTGGCTTGGACTATCTCTTGGTTAGGGTTTGGACTATATGATCAGCTCTTATTGGTGCAATATCCTTGGGAAAAGGTGTGCTAGCCTTTGTTTGTCTATCTAGCCTATGGTTTACTTCCGGAGTGATTCTCTATCAAGATTAAGGTGCTCGGAGGGTGGCTTCGTCCTATGGTTAGGTGACAATAGTGATATTGTCAATGGTAAAATGAGCACATCCATTATATTATAACAGTTTATGGGCCCACACCTCCTTCATTCAGTCTGACCGCTGGAAGGAAACATAGTTGTAACGATATTAAGCTCATTGAAGAACTGCAGCTAGGGTTTCTAGCAGGAGCAGTAACAATAGCACCATCGCTAGGGTTACTAGAAGATATAGTTGTAAAAACCCTAATCCTCTCATTGAGGCACCTTAAGTGAAGGGATTGACCTAATTTCCAGATAGATCAATGTGCCCTATCCTAGCACATCTTTTGATACTCTCAGCAAGCCTAGACGTCAAGTTTGAGTTTTTGGTCAAATCTAGGGTTGACCAAGTCAAAGAAGCCATGACTTACTCTATGAAGTTAGATGGAGATTCTAACTTCAGAGCATGGAAGACAAGGATTGACCTCATCCTTGCCAAGAATAAAGTGTTGGATATCGTGAAAGGAAAGATCGTGGAACCAGAGTTTGAAGAAGGAAAAGGGAAGGAACTGTGGAATGTTGCAGTTATGGAGAAGTTCAAAGACGGTGACATCAATTCCATGAGTATCATAGTGGACTATATAAAATATCACTTGATGCCCTACATCTCTCATCTTGACTCATTGAAGAATATGTACCATGCCCTAACAAACCTCTTCTCAATCAGAAACATTGTACAAATAATGAGTCTAAAGAATGAGCTCCGTGACATGAAGATGAATGATGATGATAGCATAACATCATACTTTGTGAGGATCTACCAGTTAAGAGATCAACTACAATATATTAAAGAGATCATTTTAGAGAAGGAATGCATTTTCCGCAAGCATGAACACAAGGAAGGAGTATCCTACATTTTAAGAACTTTGGACTTGTTGTGCTCAAGAAAAATCCAAGATCAATGCAAAAGAGA
>JASDQU011178664.1:12854-22974 GCA_032191745.1 Picea mariana
GGTGAGGTTGGGATTTCAACCATTGGGTCCCATGGATGTTGCACTACCCCTTGCATCCACACATGCAGAATCATCCCATGCGCAAACCAAAGCCGACAAAGCCACCTAGTTCATTGAAAAAATCCAACACATCCAACAATAGGTTCGAGATATTTTTTAGATGTCCAATGCCAAGTACAAGCAGCGGCATGATCAACACCGGGTGCCACACAAGTTTCGGGTGGGAGATAAAGTTTGGTTGCACTTGCAGAAATAGCGCCTTATAAGACCCCATCAGAAGATTCGTCCACTCCGCTATGGAACTTACACCATCACCAAGGTTGTTGGTGACAATGCTTTTGATCTCAAAATTCCCCCCTTCCTTGGATTGCACCCAGTGTTTAATGTGGACCTCCTTCGGCCATACTTTCCACCCTTATTTGACACCTCATAAATAGTAGAAAAGTTGACACCGACATAGCTCAACCTTGAATGCATGGAACAAACATCCACTGATCATATCATGGATACATAGGTCAAGGGTACTCGCCAACAAAATCTTCATCTTTATCGGGTTGTCAAAGTGAGGCAAATCCTGCACCAAGGCAAGTGGCTCACCCAGGGCCAAATTCAACAGAAGTTTCCTCATTTGATGGGGGAACTCAATGCAATGGAGACCATTGCATCCTAAGGAGGGAGGATTGATCCAGATGGATATCGGTGGCCACCCACCTCTTCCAGCTAGCTCACATACAACTTTCATCTTGGCTATTACAATTTCTATATTGGTAGTTTTTTTCTAGCTTTTCGGGTCCTAAACTTTTGGAGCCGTTTTGAGGCCCTAAACAACGTTTTTTGGGCCCTCCACAGTCCCACTATAAACAAAAGAAAAGTGTGACGGCATAATGTGTAGTCCTTGAATAGGCCTTTCGAACAAGCTATCGTGCGCCTAAAATGGAGATCGTATGCAAACGTTATGACCCCGAGAAGTTGATGTACCAACTTAACCCATCGGGGCCCAGAAGACTTTTGGCGCTTCATCTCCTAGGGTTAGGTTTTTGGATGTCTAGGGTTTTTTGTTTAATTCTTGATTCTAAAAAGGCCCGGAGGCCTCATTGTAATGTTCTCAGATGAATGCGCATAGCAGCTAGATCTCTTCTTAGAGATTAACTATCACCATTCGAACAAGATTGTTTTCACTATGCATTTTACAGTTTCAACAAATTTCTTATTTGATAGAAGTTAAGTTCCACTGTATCTTTGTTATTTTTCTTTGTATATTTTTGTTAGTGTTATAGATTTTTGTTTCATTTCGTTCCGCTCATAAATCTGAATCACTTATTCTCATCATTAAAACTACTAATTAGTAGGTCCTTTAATGATGGCATGTACATTGACAATGATAAGAATTACATCCAAAATTAGTTATTTTCAAGACTAAAGAAATTATAAAAAGATTGCCATATGCTTCTTTAGAAGTTAGTTTAACCATTTATAATGACATTAGTGATATAAAATAACATTGAATTGTCAATGTAATCTTAGATGTTCCTATACTCTCACATGTGAATGTTTTTATGGATATTTCTATGATTGCAATTATAAAACTATTTTTTTTTAAAGAAGCATCTTAGACATTCCATTAGTTTCATTTGTGAAAATTGCTAGAAATGTTTGTTGTTGAAGATTTATAATTTTGTGTGAAGGCAAGCTTTTAATAATCTCATCGTTTCCATATCTATCATTGACTTGATGACTTGCATAGCCTTAATGATGGGATTCTTTCTAAACAAAGATATTTTGCGCCCAAATTTCCCCAAAATTTGTGTCTAAGGAAGTATTTTGTGTCTACTTTTCAAGTCAACTATCTCAACTCATCTTCAAGAAATTTTGAATGACATTAACTAGGATGTAAAAATTGTCGATGTAATGTTGGATGCTTTGGCCAAATTACCCCAAAATTAGCGTATGAAAAAACATTTTATGTCAACTTTTCAAGCCAACTATCTTAGTTCATTTTCAAAACTAAAGGCAATTATAAAAGGATTGTCATATGCTTCTTTAGAAGTTAATTTAACCATTTCTAATAGAATTAGTGATGTAAAATAACATTGAATTGTCAATGTAATCTTAGATGTTCCTATAATCTCAAATGCGAATGTTTTTATGGATATTTCTATGCTTGCAATTATATAAGTAATTTTTGTTTAAAAGAAGCATCGTGGACATTCCATGAGTTTCGTTTGTGAAAATTGTTAGAAATATTTTCTTCTTATAAAATAAAATATACCATTTTATCATTCAAATTATCATAAAAAAAAATAAAAAAAAATAAAAAATAAATTATTTTAATAATAGTTTATATATTATTTTAATAATAGTTTATATAATATGATGATGATGATAATTAAAGTTTACTAAGATCGAATTGGTTTATCAGATCTTGAGAAGGTAAGTGATTACTTGCGATTTTTTAGAATTTTGTTTCTGTGCTCGAAAAGCATTAAGAGAAGCTTTCCAAGATCACCATACTTTTGTTGAGTTAAGAGGTTAGGAAGGTTGGTAGTGTGACAAATATTTTGAAAATGAAATCTAATATAGGTATAGGCTGAACAATCTAAGAGAAAATGTTTATCATCTTCAACCTTCTTAGTGTCACAAATGTGACACACTCTTTCATCCCATGGTGTTTTAGGAATTGACCAACTCCTAGTTTCACTACGGAGCTCATGAGAATTTGTTCTTATCTTCGCAATGCTTATTTTTTTTTTGCACTAATTTTGATCTTCTAGATTAGGGTTGATTACATCCCTATAATACCTTAATTTTCTTTTTTCCTCTAACTCTTTATCACACCACATTTTCTCCTTAAATTTTGATTTCACATTTTTTAATAATATCTTTATTATGCAAAATGTTGTCTTCCATGATTCCCCAATAGTTTAGCCAAGACTAGAAATCTTTATGCCATCCTTGCTTAAATCGATGGTGGTTATGACTTGATTTTGAAGCAATTTTAGGAAGCCTCTTGTCTTCCATGTTGTTTAACTTGTTCTTATACATTAGGTATCTAGTCATAGCCATGCTCTCAATGGGGGAGAGGCTTGTTTCTAAGAGGAGGATGAGATAGGGCGTATTTCCTTTAATTTTGAGATTATAGGTTATAAAATTCTTTTGTATTTGCTCTATCTGTCTCCAGGATTCACGAGAGATACTACAGCCCGAGACTTCACATCCATAAATAATAACAGGTGTAACAGGAGTCTCAAAAAGTAGTTTCTTCTTATCCCAACTCCAAAGATCAACCAATTTACAATTATTTTCAAGCCCATAATAAGTTTTCCATCCCCCAATTATCCTTTTCTCAATGCTATATATTTTTAAAATTTTATAATAATATTAAAAAAACAAAATATTTAAAAACAAATATATTAAATTATTTTCTTTATTTTCTTAAATCTAATAAAATTAACCATTTTTAATTAAATAATGCAGGCCTCATCATATCTTATAAAAATTCATATTCTTAACTTTCTAAATTTTTCTAAATGTCACGGATGAATGAAATTAAGAAAAAAAAAACAATTACTTATTAATAACAAAAATATATCCTTTTTTAAATATATATTTTTATTATGTTTTTATATGTCAAAACTCCACTAACTAACTCTATATAAAATATAATAATATAAAGTTTGAAAAATAAACCAACCAACTAACATGATATGGACATTGTTTTAAAAAAATTTAAAACGTTTTTTTATTATATTTTTATATGTCAAAACTCCACTACCTAACTCTATATAAAATATAAAAATATAAAGTTTGAGAAAAAAACCAACTAACATGATATGGACAACCTTTGGCAAAAATATTTAAAACGATTTAAGAGCTTTTAGAGTAACAATCACCAAAATAATAAAAAATATTATATTTTTTCCTTATTAGTCCCTGTCATGGGACTATAGCAATGAGTTTGCTTTTGATGTGATATTAATTTGCCTTTTACCATAAATTTGTGTATGCAATGTAATGTTTAACATAGAAAAACAAATATATATTTTTGGATATAATAAAAATATTTGTGTTTCTCATTTTTAATTGGTTGATAGAATTGAAGTGTTATTGCTCCCTTCACGTCTTTCAATATATAAAATTAATTACATAATCAATGAATTTCACCAATCACCACATCTAAATATAAAAAATTATAGTATGTATTTATTATTATGCATTACTATATTTATATTACATTTATTATCTAATATATTATTTATTATTATATTTATGAATATTATAGTTCCATTCAGCTTACCGTTCATTATACATTTTAAATAACAAACAATCCTCAATTATTATCTTTTGACAAAAAAAATTCATTACTTGTGCATTTAGTTATATTAAGTTTCATTGTTCAACATGTATTTCCCAACCAACTAAGTAGGGACTCCGTTGCAATGCAACCCTTATTAACAAGTGAAAAAGATAAACGATGGAATGTTTTGCAAACAACTTATACTTTTGACAAAATATGAAATGAACATTTTGAAAATACCAATTTTTTTTTTTTTAATATAAAAGGCATGTCATAAATAAAAATGAGATAGACATTACCCTTTCGATCATCAAAATTATAATGCTTGAAATATGCATAAAAAGTTAAACTAATTTAGATTGTGTCTCAACAAAAATATATCTAGCACACTAACCCCAATGGTTGTAAGGAATATACATGTCGAAAGGTCATATCATGTTGGGAAAATATATACATTAAAAACTACCATAACAAACCCATCCAAATTCTCCATAAAGTTCAACCAATGGAAACTAAAGTTGTCATTAAAATCCTCAAACATATTGTCTTGTGCATAGAATTGGTGTCTCTCTAGTTCTTAATAAATCAAAACAAACTCAGGTACTCAAACTCAAATTGTACCCGTGCTACTCTTGATATTGACAACCAAATCAAAAATTGGTCCCACACACTATCTATAAGCTCCAAATTGGTCTCGGAAAGGCAAGTTAGGACAACTCTCATGTTGTCCTTGAAAGATATGGACTAAAAATCCTTGTTTCACCTCTAAGTTATTTTGGAATCAATGTCAATCATTTTAATGTTTATTAATGGGTTAAGATACAAGGAATTTTAGTAAGTGGGTGTTCTATTTTTTGACTTGTTTTATTTTATAAAATATTGTGTAGATATTTGTGATCAATTCAAGATTAAAAAGAAGCATTTTATTAAAAAAAAAAAAATTCTCTGAATATACAAGTTGTTTGTGGATATAAATTCCTAGATTGATATGATAGAATCTTTTTTTATATTGACATCATCAATAATATTAATATTATAATTATTGACTTTATTTAAATTATCTTATTATCTATAAGATATATCACAAGTTGTGACTTGAAATATGTGTTATCTAATTATTCTATTAATTTGATTTACTTTAGTCATATATTTACTTATTAGTTCATGTCAAGAAACTATAGTAATGAGTTTGTAGATTGATTGTGGTTGACCAAAAATTCATGGTGTTTTCTAATGTTTAACTTTATTCTATTGAATTTTTATATTTAAAAAAAACTGTAAATGATTTTTCTATATTGTCATTGGTACATGGATTCAACCTCTTAATGTAGAGGTGATGGCAGCTCTTTAATACAAAATAAATGATGCACGAAATTAATCCCGCAATGCAGACATGACATGTCGACGGTTTGAAACTTCGACGCTTGGTCCATGTGGTTGGATGGACTCATTTACATCGCCAGAGGAATGGATAATGATTACAAGGTTATGCCATGAGCGACAATTTACAATGTGGAGGAAGACGAGTGAAAGCTTCTTCCTAATATGAGCCAAGAAAGGAACAATTGACGTGGTGCTTTCGCTAACGACGAGTTTTTTGTTATTGGTGGTTACTATGCAGAGCAGACTGTTGGAATCTACGATCCAAAAACTAGGGCATGGAGCATGCTTGGGAACATGTGGACTGTCATGGATGGGGAAATTGCTAAATCCAACGGGCGTCTATATTCATTCCAGAAGCAATAGGGAGTGATGGAATATGATTCCAAGAATAACATTTGGAGGGCAGCGGGTTCTCTTCCAGAAACCCTCAGAACAATTAGTTGTTGGGTATCGTGGTGTGACAGTATTTTTGTTAGCGGTTGTGTCATGAGTGAAAACCATCATATGGTTTTCTATATGTTTGAGCCTCTACCTATAAGCAATGCAACAGTAGCTGAAGGGGAAACCTTTGGAAAGTGGGTTGTCATTGCAGGACCGAAACTCTCTCAGCCTATGTTTACTCAGCCTATTGTGTCCTTCGTTTATGCCTCTATGGTTATTGTTGAGATATAACGTTCAAACCACATGGATTAGCATATCATGTAGGCATCACTGCTAAATGAATCAATCAYTGAACTTTGGTATGAAAGTGATAATGGTATGTATTTATTTAGCTTTTAGTTAGCTAAATTTGATATGTTTAGAGGGAAAAGTTGTGTACAAACTTTGTCATCATCTGCATTATTTTTTTCCATGGCTACTTATTTTTACGATGTTTTTTTTTGTCATCTTATGCACTATTCTTGACCAATAATGATCTAAAAATAGAAGGCTAACTTGTTATGCTATGCAAGCACCCTCTACTTCATTAAAATAAACTTTACAGGACCTTGCTCCATGTGTTAAAATATGCAAGATAAATTATGTGTTAAGTTCATGCTTCTTTTAAATGGTTATGTGTGAGGTCTTTGCAAGATTTAATATGTTGTTTTCATAAATACAACAGTAAAAATAACTTGCAACAAATAATAACCAGCAAACACTCACAACAAGAACAACATGATAGAGGAGTTCACCCCTCTCTGGGCTACATCTCCTTGAGCCTCCATCAATGGACTTGGCTCTCTGGGATTAATTTGTCAAAGATTATTTTACAAGATGTTGCTCAACTCCAATGGAAAAACAAACTGTACCATTGGGATCAGAATACATAAAAACCCCAAAAATGACTAATAAAACTCTGAAAACGGATTATGGCTCATCCGGGCATGACCTCTTCTACATGTGGCCTTAAGCTTCACTGAGCTTCTCTTTGGAAAAAACACCTGTAAAAGTCCTCAAAAGCCTCTAAAACCTGTCCCAATGTGTTCAGAGCATAACAATTAGCCAAAAATGACTATTTAGTCACATAAAACAAACTTGGACTCACCAAAACATGACCTCAATCAATGAGGGCTTCAAGCTCCCTAGAGCTTCCTGAAACTTCAATGGTTAAAAACCTACAAAAGAAGTCTTCAAATGGTTTTGAAAATAGTGCCAATGGATTCAGAATGTCCAAAAACCCCTAGCTGGGCTTTTACGGCACCTCAATCGGCCAAAAAATGAAGAAGATAGGCCTCCTGCCATTCTCTTCCTTCAAACTTGTTGTCTTTGGTTCGCCAAAACGCACCTCCTGTATGTTGAACCCAGCACACACGCTTATTTAAGCGCAAAAACCTGGCACCGGGCGCAACCGCGCCAACGGTGCGAACTGTAGGACGGTTATGGGTGCGCCAACCCCTAACCGCCTAGCACTCGGGCATATGGTCACCATCCGACCTCGGGCTAGTGCAAAAGAGGGCTAACCGTTGAAACCATACCAACCGTACCAACTTCCCCCACGCTCCTAGTTGTGGTCACATGCAACACAATAGAACCGTGGCTTAAACCATTTGACAACACAAATCCCGCGCGCGCCATTTCACGGAGGGTATGGTCATATACATAAACCATGCAATCGGGGCTCCATTTCGTTGTAACACAACTCCCGTGCACAAATACTATAGCATGGTCATATGTAATATAACAAAACCACGGGTCGGGGCTAAGCCCTGGATCGACCCTATGCTGACATACATATAAATCAAACTTATATAATTTACAAATCATATAGTTAATAAGAAACAATGTATGGCGCGCTGGTAGGGCGGCCATTGCCAAAGATTTACACCGGTGGGGAGGTCCGGGGTTCGACCCCCACGGACTCCATAAAATTTTGATTAACAAACCAACAGCCAATACCGGGGTGCCACGTGGCAGCCTATCACTGGGCCACGTGGCACCATACCATTGACCAAAAACGATGCCACGTGTCACAGCCTAATTTGACCACATCTACCAATCAACAACTGCCATGTCAGCACATGCCACATCAGCGTATGACCCTGCCACAACAGCCTGTACGGACTGCACAGTCAACGTCCCTTTTTTTTGCCTGTTTGACGATTCGAACAGATTGCAATATCTCTCGCTCCCGACGTCTGTTTGAGACGAAACGAGTTGCATTGGATTTGTAACGATGAGGGTTACGCTCTTGTTTGTTTTGAGGCAATTCTGAGAACGTTGATTTTTGAGCTAAATTTTGACCCCTGGTCCAGATTTTGATCACACCTTCCCACTGAAAGGATTTTGGACCCACAAAAGCTTATGATCATCTGTCTGAGCTTCAATACTCTTTTGCTTTCAAGTTCTATCGACTGATTCTACTTGAAAAGCCTTTTCAACAATCACCTGGATACCTTGACATGCCTTGCACTGCAACTAGCTATGTCCCTCAACCACTGCTCTCTGGCTGTTGCTGACCCACTGTTCTCTTTGTGCTTGGAAGTCTGCCAACCTTCCCACTAAGAATCAAGTCCCTCTTGTGAACTCTTTGGCGTCAACACAATCCGCTCTCCAATGGCTACAAAAAATTTCCTGCGACATCTTGTCACAAGCCAAGAAAACCATCAATCTTGAAAACAAATTTATGCAAGACTGAAAATGATGCCAACAAAGTCTTTTTTCTCTTCAAGCAAACTGTTGCATCTTGTACTTCATCAAAGCACATGGCGTTTTCCTGCATCTCGATGTACTCAAAATTGACTTACAGGCCAACAAACACCATCGACTAAACACAAGTCGAAAAACATGATCGACACAACATAGTCGTCAGACAATCATCAACACCAGTCGAGACTCATTTGAAACATCAACCTTCCCAAACTGAGAAGTCGACATACATGATACACAATCATGTTACAATCATGAATCATTCATGATGAACCATCACCAGGTTCACTGCTTACACATACATAAAAACAAATGCATGTGCATGACTCTTCAACTCTCCTTCCAGTACAAACATAAGTACATAAACCCCATAACATGTGGGTACATAAGAGCTGAAATGAAAAAGATAAATGGCTATAACAAGTGAACATCATATCCATCTTTTACATCCTCCTGGCGACGTTGTGCAACAAACAAGAATGCCTTCAAATGAATTGCATTCACATGCAACTTGCATCATACAAGTTATGATAAACTGCTGCAACTTGTCATACTCTCAACATAAATGCATACGTAAGGCTGAAATATGCATCTACAATAGAAAATGCAAGCCTTACTTGCTCAAGAAATCCAACCATTTCTTACCAAGCCAACTCAACGGTGACTTTTTCTGCTGAAAATCGTCCTCTTGTGAATCATCTTGACACACATCAATGATGGAATCTTCTCTTCCATTCTTGCCAATATCTTTATCCATCTGCTTCTTATGCTGTGGATGAGTGGTTGGATGCAATGTCCAACATTGGTTAATGAGATGACCTCGCTTCTGACAATGGGTGCAAATCTTTTGCATCCTCTTTTCACGTTGTCTTTGCTTGTACAGTTTCCTGAAAGCGGTTAATCTTTTCCAACATTTTGAAATATGATGGTTATATAAACCACAATATGTACATCGATTCTTTCTTCCATTTTTCCATACAAATTTATCATGCTTAACATAATCAAAAGCAACTAAATGATAAGCAGAATTATACCTTGAACATTCACCTTTATATCCTTTTTGAGGAGGTGAATCTGAAGAGTTACAAGCTCTCATTTGAAGACCAACAATAGTGTTCTTGTCCTCATCACTGTCACAACTCTTTCGTTTCACACATTTTCATTCATCTTGAACACAAGCCTTGCATGCTGGAGGGATTGAACTTTCAACAAAAGTTCTTGAACTTTCACCTTTATAGCCTTCTTGAGGAGGTGAACTTGAAACAAAATTTGTTCTTGGAACTTTTCCCCTTGTCCCATCAACTTTGGAATATG
>JASDQU011178664.1:30455-49420 GCA_032191745.1 Picea mariana
CGTCTGAATATACCTAAATATGGATTTGGTGAAGGCATTACGAAATTGTTGTTTTGACTTGCTTTGTATGATGATTTAAGAGGGTGTTAAATGTGTGCTACAAATAGCGCAATTTTATGAGTTAAATGAGATAGTCTTCTGTAAAGTTCTTGGTAGTATTAAAGGAAGATCTCAAGTACATTTCTTCCATACGAACTTGAAACAAATATGCAGTATTAGACGGTAAGGGATGGATTTAGAACCAAAGTCCAGTAGATGTTGAATGATATTCTCAAGCCCTTTCATCCTTGATCCAATAACCTCATAACACACAGTTTAGTCAAGAAGCTTGGAAGGAAAGGTAGAGTGACCTCATCACATGGGATTTAGATGGAAGTTTGAATGACATGTATATAATTATTGCAAGCCATATTTTAACACTTTAGTTTTGTGGCCATGAACCCTCTAATAAAGGCAACAAATGAGTGGACGTGTCCAACATAGCAACTTAGTTCATTACTTGGCAAGGACTAAGTTGCCATACAACCCTTGTTAAAATATGTTATCAAGTGTCCAATATGAAAGAACATTTAACACGTCTTTTTAATATGGAAGAACACGTGATAACATTTGGGCGGTTGTTCTTGTGAAATCACTTAAAATCATTTTAGACTACGAAAGGTTGGCCTCCTCCTTTCATATCTATTTTCTATGTTCCATCTACTCAAAGAGAAAGTATTGTTCATCTATTAGAGATAGGATGTATGGTATGGAAGTATTATATATATATATATATAACTCAAAGTTAACAAAGTTTTATAAATATTATATTAATTTAAAATAAAGTTTTATAAATATTATATTAATTTATATTTTAAATTAATGTTAAAAGATTTAGTTTAAATTAATGTTAAGGAGTTTAGTTCATTGTTTGGATGGTGTTTGTGGTTGAAGATTTATGAAGAATTTATTAAAAGAAATTTAAAAACTCATACTTTATCATATATACAAAAAAAAAAAGAGGGTAAGAATAAATGAGGGATAGAGTAGTGTATTGGATTTACATTTTGATGGTGCATTAGGGTTTTTAAATAAATGAAGAATTCAAAAAAAGATTGAAAATGAGATTTTTTTTTCACTTTTTTCCTAGCATCGACGTGTCTTGTTTTAGCTAGTATACTAGTGAGAGTGGCTCTTCAAATAATACCTAGTCACGATGCATCATATAGTATCAAGTGCATCACATGAAACACAACATACATACAATTGGGAGTAAATGCAAAGTGTGCACCTTAGTTTTAGCACATCATTATAAAATGGGAGCACTAATAAATTAGTAGTGACAAATCATGCACCTTATTAGATGGTTTCTCAAGTAGATTGTGAAGTGCTATACAATGCATCATTGCATGGTAGGGCATAATTAGAAAATAGACCTATGTGTGGCAGTGCTTTGTGTACCATTAAACATACTCATGTATGACAATTTCTTTATTTACATCGTTGATTGTTGAGTGCACTATAAACATGGAGCATCAATGGTCCGATGCATTACATGCACTAATGCGTATATGCTAGAACAATGGACTATGGAACATGAGTCTACAAAACCTTGCAAATTCGTACGTGAAAACATCTGCAAAAATCCTCTGCTAAAAATCTTTGCAACTACAAAGGTATGAAAATTACCTTCATAGTAAGTGCCATTTTCCTAATAGTGTTATGAGATGATAGTTAATAATAACACTATCAAATGTGTATGTAAAGGTTGAGCCTCTCACTAAGAAAGACTCCTATAACTATGTTCCATGTCTCATTTAACTTTGATTGTTCAATCCAATAAAGTACAATCTCTATATAAGTGTAGAGGCTCACCAACCAACTTGAGGTAGGGATAAATCATGCAATTTGATTGGTGAACTAGCAACAACCTCTCTAGCTTCCATAGTATCTCATATCCCTCAAGCTCATGAGCCTCTCTTGTTGGGTTATGAGCAATATGACAATCATGAAAGAGAACACATATTCCTTCTTGCAACATGAGGAAGAGTGGAAGAAAAATGGAAGAATATGTCTCTCCAAGAAAATTCACACATTATATCTTTCCCATACACGAGGCATACATGCCTTCCAAGTAACATCATGGGTTCCTTATTTGTCACATGGTTAAAGGTACCCTTCAAAAAATCATGGGCAAAAGGTAGTACTTCTTCAAATGACATGCGACAAGGAGAATCCACCCATGGGTCCCCTTACATCTTCCCCTCTCACAGACTCATAGTTCCTTTGTTTCTCCTTCCAATCATTTTAGTAATAATTTTATTGTCCATCATGTTTTGGTTTTACAACATTTGAACATAACACCACCACTAAGCTCATAACTTAGACTCTTCTCTATTCGCTAGTCAAACCTTTTCCTTAGGCTTCGTTACAAAAATTTATAAAACATTTCACATATTTACAATATGGAGTCATTACAACTCAATGCTTCTAGCTTGGCACCCGTCTAAATAACCACATTATTAAACATATAATTACTTTAATCTAGTATATTCCAAAAGTCAAAACATAGATTATTACGATTTATTAAAATTTATATAACTTATAAATGAATTAAAAATTAGATGTTTAACAAATCAAGAGCATCTCTTACCAGATAACAAAATTAGCCCAATACCATGTAGAGAAAATTAAATATAAAATAAAGATCAACATATATAAATTAAATATAAAATAAAGATCAACATATATTAACTATATAATGTGAACTATTATCGGATAAGAAAAGTAGCCCAATAATATGAAGAGAAAATTAGATATAAAATAAAGATCAACATATATTAACTATATCATGTAAACTATTATCGTATAAGAAAATTAACCCAATACCATATAGAGAAAATTAGAAATAAAATAAAAATCAACATATATTAACTATATGTTGTGAACTAATAGTAATATATGAATAACAATTTTGGCTAGGTGAAAATTTTGGTTGATTTTGATGAACAAGTAACCTTGTTGTGATATCTTAGCACAATAAAAGTATTTATATTCAATGGTTCAATGGTTCACTCCTTGATTGTTTTATTTGTGCAAACAATCCACTTGTAGTACCCGACCTTTTCCTTAGTTGCTTTGGAATGTTTTAGGACCCCTCCACCTAAGTCAATATCGACTATTGGTTAGGGTTGCATCTTGGCTCCTTTATGCTTCTAGTTGCAAATAACAACAATCTCTACTTGCCTTGGATTATTATTGGTATCCTTGGACTATCTTGGTACTTATATAATCCTTTTGACACATATAAATACCACTTAACTTGGTTTCAAGAGGAGTGTCATGTGATTTAAATTGGATTGGTTGAATGAGACATGTCTTGAGTTGACTTGGAATGACTTGATAAGTTGACTTGGATTGAATTGATAAGTTAATTGTTATTGCATGTCTATGTGACTAGTTGGATGCTAATGTAAACACCTTTTCTTCCTTTGTTTTTTCCATGATGCACAAGTGTGATGAATGGACTTTTAGAGGAATGGTTCTCAACACAAAATTGAGATTTATAGTGACACACAAAATGTTCCACACAATTATAATTTCCCTTTAAACATGTTGGATGCTTTCTAATCCCACTCAGATTTTCTTTAAAAAATAATTATTTTTAAAATCTATGTAATTAAATTATATAGAAATATTATATTAATACTACTTTTTTATTTGCTTTAATTGTTCTGTTTAATAGTAGCTTTGATTTTAAAAGATGAAGACATGAATACTTATCTATCTATCTATATATATATATATATATATATATATATATATATATATATATATGTATGTATGGGGTTCTATAATTTTTGACAATGTTATGGTGCTTTCTAAACCCGATCTCTTTTAAATTTTATTGAAAAACTAATTGTAAATTTCCAATTTAGATAGTTAATTTATATGATTGTTTTTTATTAATATATATTTTTAATTTTTTTATTTGTTTTAGTGTTTTCTTAAGGGGTTGTTTAAACATTTTATGTTTTGGTATTTTTGGGTGAAATTGCAATTTTCTATTGTTTAAATTGATAGGGGCACTCAAAGTATACATACCTAACCACCCAAATCTGCAAATCCAATAGTTTATCGCCAGATTTCAAGTAAAATTAAACCCATAATATGACGGGAAAATAGAGAACCAAAACTTAGAACGTTTAGACTAAGGCTTATTTAAATGTTTATAGTGACTTTTATTCTCAATTATAAACGCATAAACACTTCAAATAAGTAAGAAGAACAACTAAAGTTGAGAACATTGTTGAAAAGTTTTATAATAGCGAAATAAAAGATGTGTGTGTGTGTTATGTAGTGATAATAATTTTTTGTAAAATAAAAATTCATATTTTTTTTATGATTAGGTTATATGTATTTGACTTACAAATTAAACTAATTTGTATTAAGTTATGAACCATAAAATTAAATTAAAAATCCAACAAATGATAGATGATAAATGTAAAATGAACAAAGCCAATGAAAACTCAACAAAGTTTATATTATCATGTAAATGCTTTGTATATTGCTATGTGAAAGAGAGCAAGAGAAAGGAAATATTGCTATGCTTTGTATCATACATACTATTCATAGTAATATATTTCAATTACAAGAATGTTTTAGTTATGTAATAGTTAATGATTGTTTCTCTTCTTGGTGTGCCACGTGTTGTTGTTGACACATGTGTATTGGTGTGTAGCAATTATTGTGTCTATAATGGTCCTAGTAATGGTTGACATTCATGGGGCCTAGACATTGAGAGAGAACGTGAACTTTTGAGTGTTTGCACTCAAGGTGTTGAAGTGTTTGTCGGCAAGGACTTGAAGTGCATGGGAACATGCTAGAATTGGCATGTATGGTATTATTTTTTCTAAAACATATAATGAAACGCTACCAAGGTCACATGTGCCTCAATTTTGGGGTGGAAACGATTGCCATGGTTAGGGGAGTCTGTAGTAGAGTATGAGTGTTTTTTAGCATGCATGAGGTTATGTGTCAAATGTCAGTGGTCGCGCTCAGATCACTTAGATTGTAGCCTATGTAAATTGTGTATGATGTAATGACAAAAAATTAATGTTGATGAAGCAATGCCCCAAACATTATTGTTGAGTTTGTGGTGCAATACCCCTTGACCATGTTTGCTAGTGGCAATGGAAGGTTAATAGGGACATTGTTGGGGGTGAAAGTATTTCCATGGTTGGGGGAGGTCGATGCGGAGGATGGGTGATTTCTAGCATGCATGAGGTTATGCATCAAATCCTAGTAGTTGCACTTAGATCATTTGAATTGTAGCTTGTAGAAATTGTGTATGATGTCGTAATGCAAACTTGATGTCAAGAAAGCAATGCCCCATAAACTATTGAGGTTTTGAGGCAATGACCTTTGACCATGTCCATCAATGGCACTAGGACATTGCCGAGGGTATTATGTGCCTTGATATTGGGGTGTAAGGGTAACAATGGTTGGGGAAGGCCAATGTAGAGGATAGGTTCTTTCTAGCACACATGAAGTTATGCCTAATATGCTAGTGGTTGCACTCATCTCACTTGGATTGTAGCTTGTGAAAATTGTGTATGATTTAATAATACAAAATCGATAGATTTTTTTTTTGTCTTGGGTTCCCATTTGACATTGTAACACCCATATTTCCCCCAGCTTGTAAATATAATTATGTTATTACTAAAATACTATGGACATGTGTGTTATGTGTGGATTTTGGAAAATGGTGAACCTTTGTTAAGAAGATAATGAAAATGTTTATGCTATTAAATAAAAATGAAAATTGTTGAACAACTGATGAAGATGTTGCCAATGCATATTATGATACATGAGAGGGGATGCTAAGGGGAATCAGTGATGGTTGATATGACCCCTGCTAGACCAGTACTTTTCCGGATTTAACATGTTCAGACCCAGAACAATCCTCTATACTAGAGAATTTAATTACCAGTCAAGATGGTAGTTGGGAAGTCTTCCTCAAGAATCAATGAGAATATGCATAGAGTACCCCATCTGGAAACTTCCTGATTTGACCCACGAAGTGGAAAATGGACCCACAAAATCTTGTTGTAGAAGGCAAGAAAAAGAGGAAAATTGTGGGTTGAAGGGAAGGGGAGACACACAAATGGGTCTGGGGACCATTTCTGAAGAATAAGAACGTGTACAACTCTCTGGTTCTGGAGAGAATTGATAAAATAAATTTTTATGGGTGCAATAACTATTGGGCAGTGTTTTCTAATCAAACTGATAAATGACGTTGTAGAGAAATTGAGTGAATGAGTGAGCAATCACAAGAGGCCCCCTTGCTTGGTGGTTAAAAGACTGAAATTCCAGGTTCTTGTGGGAGAATGAGAGTAACCTTCATCCTTTGTTGTTTGCTGAGCAAAAAAAGAACTCTCTCTCATGGCATCATACTCCCGCTAGGGGGTGACCAACTGTGGAATACACCAAGAGCAGTTGTACCTATGATTGGGCGGAAAGTGACACACCCTTCATCAATTGCCAACCATTTCTAAGTTTCAGATAAGTGTTTCTATGTCTTGTATTGTCATGAATTGTTTATTTATACTATGGATTTATTGTGCTAGATAATTGCATAATTTATTATCATGTTCAGATGATGAAATTGTCACTCTGACCGTTGTGTTGGCTGGGAAATATGAAATAAAGTTTGGAAAACATATTCTTTTTTTGTTTTTTTGCATGTCTCTGTTTGGAAAGGGAAGATGTTAATAATGGGATGTTACTCAGATTAGGAACAAAGTGTTGGTTGATCACCTATATTAATCTTGATGTACAAATCCCCGAGTATTAGTAAAATCAAACTATTAAAATCCTCATAGAGCAGTGTGGTAATTAGGAAAATACATTTTTTGTTGGAAAACTTGAAGGTTGGGCAACTGGCTTTGGTCTCTCTGTTGGTTTGAAATTTTTTATTAGACTCAAAACATTAAGGAAGTTTAGACCCCTGGTTGATATTAAGGAAATAAGCTCAATGTTAAAGAGAAGCAAAGTATTTTAAAAATAAATAATAAGAAAAGAATGAGAAATGCAAATTTAAGCTTTAAATTTGAAATAAATGAAATTTAGAAATTAATGCATTGTGATTAAATAAGCTTCATTATAATTTGCTAAGAGAGGAAATTTTACCAGGAATTACACAGTAAACTTGATGTCCAAAGGGGAAATATTTGGGAATAATAACTATTCTATGAAAATAGCAAAGAGATGCATGTAAAAATGAAATTATTAAATTTTGGTAAAAACACAGTTTTACTATGGAAGATTTTATTTCCAAGAAATGTATCATTCTGGAAAATAATTTGCATAAATTTATAAATGAAAATGTGAAATTCTATGTTTTCTGGACAAATTTGAAGAATGGAAAGATCTAGTAACTACTGGTAAAGTTCCAAATTTACCATTTAATGTTCTAATACTTGAATAATAAGAATGAAAACTATCATACTACAACCAGAAATTTATGCATGGTGTGTGAGCAATGGAAAACTTGAAATCTTGCCTTCTGTGCAAAAGTTTAAATTGTGCTAAGATTTTCCTAAGACCAATGCCATGCACATACCGCTCAATATTCCTGGAAGAATTATGGTAAACATATTCCTTTTAATTATTTATTAAAGGCTTGTGAACTATACTTTCCTTCTCTCCTAACCCATAAATATTTATATTTATGTTAATATTAATCCATCGGAGTACAGAGAAAGGAGAAAACGTTTGGAGTGCGGCGACCAATGGAGTTTGTACACATTATAATATTTAATATTCATACTAACATCTTTTCGGATTTGACCATTCAAAGTAAATGGAAAGGAGTATTCGAATGAAGAGAAAACCTATCAGATCGATGGCGTGAGTGTGCTAATACTTATAAAATTTAAATATTAAATCAAACCCTTTTTGAAGCTGACCATGGGGGTTGACCATTCAGATTAAATGGAAGGGAGTGTTTGAATGAAAAGATAAGCTATTAGAGTGATAACATGAGTGTTAAGAGGGTACCACACATATTTTATAATATTAAACTTTGTTTGTTTGTAGATGGTTGTCGGGCAAATGAGAGGAGCACACATGTTTCAAGTGCACCTTGAGGTGATGGCCTAAGTTGATATAGTATTAAATATTACAATAATTAAATATAATTTCTAAAACCTTTTCGGAGTTGACCATCAAACAAATGAGAGGAGGACGCGCGATTAGAATCCGAAGAGTTTGGAGTACGAATTTGAAGTGTTCTAAGTATGATATCTCAAATATTATAAGGTTATAAATATATATACAATATTGCATGTGAAGGAGGTTTGAATTACCGAAAATAATATGTAATTAATTTTTGGAGACTAATTATCCCTAATGAGGATTAAATAAATAAATACCGAAGAGCGATATTTTAATAAAGTATTGATTAAGTAACTTAATCGGTTCATAGAAAATGGACACATGTCAATCTTTGGTCGAGCGAGCCTTTGTACTCTACGGTGACATGGCGCATCGTGATGAGTCCACGTGTCAAGTGGATATTGAGCCACATGTCATGTTAGGAGACAAGTACACAATGCCAGCAGTGACCAAGGTGGCAAGCGAGATTCAATCTCAGTCATAGATCTTTGAAGGTCCCACATAAGCTAAGGGAGCAGGAGAAGGGTCGTTAACCTTCGTGTGAATTGACGATTCATAAGTAATCAGGGTCGTTGGATTTGTAGGTCAGATCCTTCGGAGTATGTGAGGTCGAAGAGAGTTTTTCGGAGTGGTTCGAGTGCCTGAAGCGAAGAAAACTCGACGGAGAGACTTTGATAGGTGATCAAAGTCGTCGATCACTCAACTCTGAGGACCGTTAGATCTATCAGAGGGAGACATTTATTCAGAGAGTCGGTGGGCCCATTGACAAACACCATGTCAATACTGCATCAAATGGTGCAAGTGATAGGAAGACACATGACAGTGAATGGCTTTGGACCAATGAGGGTCTAAGGAACTTTAGAAAGCCGTAAATTTTGATACAAAGATCAGTTCTGAGCATGGTTATAATTATTGGAAAGCTCTTGACAAGAAAAAAATGATGGTAAATTCTAAAGGAGGCTTTGAGACGATTGAGGAAAAACAAAAAAATTAATACCCCATCCCCTAAAAGAGTACTTAGGGGATTGAGTATATTACAGGCATGAGTTAAGTTGCAAGGAAACAACATTATTTTGGATTGGGAAAAATTAAGTATGTGGAGCACTAAATTAATATGGTTTAATAAATTTCCAAATTTAACTTTGAATTAACAATGATGTTCTCTCTATCTTTTATGATCATTTATGTGTATTTTTTAATATATTGCTATAAAATTCAATAAATCATATATAAAACTTTTGAAAACAAACACAGATTAAATATGACTAAAAATGTGTTAGGGAAACAAAAACTTTTAAGGAAATATAAACTTATGACTAGGAGTATACACCATCCTTAAAAAGTTAAGGATAATAAGTTAATAATAATAAGAACATAAACACTACAAGAATATTTTAAACATTGAACAAAACTCATAATAACATTGTAAATCTTGAAATTCCTATTAAATTTATCTTAATAATATCAACATTACATATAAGATTTTAGTCATTTATCTTAATAATATAAACATTACATATAAGATTTAGGCATTGAAGAAGACTCATAAAAACCCCTAAAAGCATATATGTTAAAATAAAATTAGAAATTATTATTGACATGAATATATTATGATTCTTTAAAATATTATTAAATTTACCTTGGAAGTCACATTAACTTTACTTTACATTTGAATTAGCATTATAAATTTTCAAATAGATATAACATAAATGAAAACTTAAACAATGTACATCAACCTTGAAACTAAAAATTTCAGTCAAGTATAAATTCAAATATTATAAAAAACTTATAACATTTTTCTTTAAAGTAAGATTCTATAAAAAGTCTTCCAAAATAAAAAATTACAGCATCAACAGTTTAACCTAGACTGTAATAACTGAATTGCCTCGAGGGGAAAATAATTCAACCAGCCTAATAGGTCGAGAACCAAAGTATCAAGATACCAGTCATAGGACAGTGTCTAACCACAAAAGTAATATCGCCCCATGGGGGAAATCGATTTAACATTTCAGCTAAGATTGACATAGGTTAAACCAGAGAAAATATAACTAAAAGCTACAAGTGGCAAAATAGAATCTAAACATCCAGCTGACCATGTAGAGAGACACCTATGCAGTTCAGGTTGTAGGCTTGTATTGTGGCCATGCATCCCGGGAGGTGGTGTTGGGCGTTGGAGCCGTGTCTGGTGCTGCCTCCTCCTCCAGAATCCCATGCGCAGCTGGTGCCAGGATCGACTGTTCATTCCCTAATGCCTTTGGTTCCACATCTGAGGGGTGGCACAGTCCCTGCAATGCTGAAAGCATTTACAGGAATTGTGTCCCATTCCCATCCAATATTTCCAAGCAAAAACACAGGTCGTCCAAATCGTGTCATAATTCGAAAAACAGGCCTTGCAGAATTGCAAGGCCTTCTTGTAACTTTGTGCAGGAGACACAGTCTGTGCAAGAGTGAGGAAGCTCTTATTGATGTCCATGGCTGGCGCCAAAACCTTCACTGTGAGCTTAGGATGGGGGCGAATGGACTGACGAAGGATCAGGTTTCGAAGTCACAGGAGAATTGAGAGGAACGAATGGAGCTAGCTGCGAAGTGGAGGCCAAGTCTGAGATTGGCCCTGTGTTGAAACCCAGAGAGTTTCCCAAGAGATCGAACCATTCATCCTGCATGCATAGGGTGAGGAGAGGGGTGAAAGACTGCTGAGGCTATGGCCAAACTATGCTGAGGAGGTTGGCGAGGAGGGTGATGAACTGTGAGAGGGTGCAGATGGGGGATGAAGTGCCAAGAATGTTCGATTTGGTTGCCAAGTTGAGCCGCGTTTGGATTTCCCTCTTTGTCTCGACATGACTATGGTGTGGTGAGGGCAAGCAAGCACATGAAGAAAGTTAATGAAGCCAAGGAGCAGCAGGGGAGAGCGCAGTCCATTGGAGTACTTGGCCAAGAGCAAATAAAGTTGCAAACACACCTGGTGAGGTTCATGGTGAAAATAGCGCTGGTGGAGAAGGACACACACGAGCAGAGTAAAGACTGATCCATTGAACTGATCCATCAAGGGGACGGGAGGCCAGAGTAGGGCGCACTAGGAGTAATGGTGCCCTGGTTACAATGGAGTTGTGTTAAATGCATGGTGTTGGAGGGAGGGGAGGGCACGTTCATGTCATGTGGCTGGCTCCATGTTGGTCGTTGCCTGTCCGTTCCGTTTGACACCTAGGCAACACTAACACCCCATCCAGGGAACTGTCGATGGCTAGAGCCTTTTTCTTACATCTCTGGAGGATGGGATGCGTTTGGTGGATGGAAGCTTGGTAGAGAAGGTCTGGTCCCTCCAAGTTTGTTCCAATATTGGCGAGATTGTCAACAATCTGATTCCCTTTCCATCTCACATGCGAGAGGATAAGGACTTAATTGGGTTGGATAAGCGTCGCAATTGTCCTAAGTCCATAAGATAGTCACCAACAGGGAGAGATTTGTTCTAGATCTGCCCCGTTCAAAATTTTCCAGAAGAGATTGAGTATTACTTGTGAATTGCCTTCCACTATTAGTTTATGGAAATCATGTTCTAGAGCCAATTGCAAACCTCTTATGATCCCCCACAGTTCTACAACATTGTTTGTGGTATGGCCTAAGCTTCCCACATTGATGAGTAAGATGTTCCCCTGATGGTTTCGAAAGACCACTCCGAAGCATGCTGTACCCGGATTCCCTTTGGAGGCTCCATCGAAATTCAATTTGATAAAATCATCAAGAGGAGAGGACCAATGAGAGGGGTTGTCCCCGAAGGAGTGAGTTTGAGGAGTGGAGGGAGAACTTTGTTTTGTATTGAGATTCCAGTTTTTCAAGATGCTTTGTTCTTGAATTGGACAGGTTAGGTCCTTTTCATTCCAATGCTGCAGGTTGATTGTTTCTATTATGTTGGTGCAACTTCGGGTCCAACAATGTTGCCAATTGTGCTAAATGTTCTGGAAGATTCTTCGATTCCTTTCCTTCCAGAGTTGCCAGAGGATGAAACCGGGGACTAAATGCCATATGCGGTTTAACATGGGCTATTGGAAGGCCACATCTCTCCTCTCTTTGATGGTTGTGCTTATGCTACCCCGCTTGCAATCTGAAGTGCGCATGATAGACGCGCATTGATCCCAAACTTGGGTGCTGAAGGGGCAAATGTTTAGGAGACGATTCATTGTTTCCACCTCCTTCATGCACAACATGCATATGGATGGCCCTGTGAACCCCCTTTTTATGAGATTGTCCCAAGTGAGAATGCTACCATGTGACACCAACCAAAGGAAGATACTGATTTTGGGCCAATGCTTTAGTGACCAGAATTTGTTCCAAACTTTCCCGGGGGGGTGAGATTGAAATTGGCCTTGATGGCGTAGGCTTCTTGGATGTTGAAGGTGCCCCTTGAGGAATGCCCCCATCGCAAGATGTCCTCTCCTGGAAGACTGGGAATTTTCTTGGTGCTAGTCAGGTTGTACCAGGGTTGTAGGTCCACGTGCACTTCGATGTGAAGGTCCTCTCCTGTGGTTTTCCAGCATCACCAGGTGGCATCCAAGGAGTTGTCCTTCCATTAATCTGCCACTTTTGTCATTCCCGCTTGGGTAGCCAGGGTGCGGAAGGTGTCAACCCAGGATTCTTGCGCCAGAATAAGTAACTGCTGCCACAAGTCATTCCAGAAGAAGGTTGTTTGACCATTATAGATTTCCTAGAAGGCGTGATTGACCACTAAGATTCAATTCTTCTTGACATCCATCCAGATCAAGGAGCCTGAGGTGTCTTCGTTCCATCTGATGAGGTTTCTTTCTACTGTGTTGGGTGTGTATTTTCTTATCCAAAGCTTGGCCCAGAGATCTTGAGGTCTCTTCAGCCATCTCTACCAGATCTTAGCGCTCAGGACTTTGTTCGTAGTTGAGGGGTCTTTTATTCCTAGACCCCCTTGAGCCTTAGGTCTGCGAATCTTTTATGAGATGATCATCACCAATTTTTTCCCTGTTTTGAACCCCTTCCAAAGAAAGTTCCTTTGCAGGGTTCTAATATCATTGAGAACAAAGTTAGGGGATGCAAGGGATGAGAAGGTGTAGATTGGCAAGGCCTGCAACACGAGCTTGAGAAGGGTGAGGTGACTGGGAAGGTTGAGAGCACGGTAGGTCCAAGAGGAGAGTCTTTTCGAAAAAGAGGTGAGGAGACTTTCCCAGGAGTTATTTCAGAGGGCTTTGTCAAAGAGGGGGATACCTAGATATTTGGATGGAAGGGAGCTTCGAGTGAAAACCAATATGTCTGTAATGTGTAGTTGAATCGACAACGGGGTGTTAAAGAAGAAGATCTGGGATTTTTCCTTATTAATGTTCATTCTTGATGCCTCACAAAAGGTTTGAATGATGGAGAGGATTGTTTGGGCCTCATGGAGTGTAGGGGAACCCATCATTAGAGTATCATCAACAAATTGACTATGAGAGATCAAAGGATCTATGCCAGGCAAGGGTAGTCTTGCTAGTGTTTTATTTTCTATAGCAGCTTGGATGGAGAGGCTAAGACCTTATGCCATGATAATGAAGAGGAATGGGGATAAATGATCTCCTTGTCTGATCCCTCTGGTGGGAGAGAAGGGGCGGGAAAGGACTCCGTTGATGAGGATTGAAAAGAAAGTAGAGGAGGTGAGATTCAGGATCCAGTCTACCCAGGAGGGGTCAAAACCAAAGGCTAGGAGAACCGAGTGCATGTAGCCCCAACTTAACTTGTCAAAAGCTTTAGAAAGGTCAAGTTTTAAAAGCATACCTGGAGTGCGAGTCTTTTGTAAAGAGTGGATCACTTCATGCGCCAGGATGACGCTATCCAAGATTTGTCTTCCTTCCACGTACCCTGATTGTTCTAGTGAAATGATGAAGGGGAGGATAGGCTTGAGTCTCCTGGCGATCACCTTAGTTAAGAGCTTGTAGATGACATTGCAGAGAGCAATTGGTTAGAACTGTTTGGGGTGATTTACTAGCTCTTCTTTGGGAATTAGGGTGAGGAAGGTAGCGTTAAGGGTTGGAAGGAATTTATCTAAGACTTTGGAGTCTTCAATGATTTCCCATACCTCCTCCCTGACCATTTTCCAGCAATGATGAAAAAAGTCTGAAGTGAAACCATCCGGTCCCAGAGATTTTCCCATAGGGGTGTCGTGGAGTGCCTGATCCACTTCCTCGAGCGTGATGGGCCATAGCAGAGATGCATTATGTTCCTCCGTGATTGTAGAGGGTACTTGTTGCGTGGCTTGTGCTATGGCTTGAGATTTGTCCCCCAAGGGTTCCGTCAAGATATTTTGATAATAGGTAACCAGCTCCGCTTCCAGATCCTCATGAGAGTGGAGGGTTTTCCCGTTTTCTGTGATCAGTTGTGTAATTCAATTTGCATGTCTTCTTTGAATGGTATACCTGTGGAAGAACTTGGTGTTTCGATCGCCCTCCTTTAGCCATTGGATGCGATACTTTTTCCTCCATAAGATCTCCTCTTGGGCTTTTCTTTCCTCCTGATTTTGGCTTATTGCTGCTTCCTGTGTTTTGAAATCCTCAAAGATGCCCTGATCGTGGATTTGGATTTGTATGATGCCCATTTGATCCGTTAGTTTCTTTTGGGATTCAAGGATATTGCTGAAGGTTTGTTTGTTCGAAGTCTTGAGCTTCTGCTTGAAGTTTTTGAGTTTATGCTGGAATCTATACATCTTGTATCTGTGTGGAACTGGTGCCTCCAACCACCAAGTGTGGGTGTTTTGTTGAAAGTCTGGGTGATTGAGCCAAAACCGCTCCATCCTGAAGGGTTTACGCCCTGAAGTGGCAAGGATGTCAAGCCAAAGTTGGATGGGCCAATGATCCGATCCATGGACATCGAGAATGCATGCTTCTAGTGCTGTGCCTTCCATCATGAGAGAATGAGAGAGAAGGAAGCGATCCAACTTGTAAGTTATCTGATGAGAGCCAGTTCTTCGATTCGTCCAGGTGAAGGTGCCATTTGGAGTGTCTATGTCAATGAGGCCTAGTTTGTCGATTAGGCCCTGAAAGTTCCCAGACTCCGCTTCGAGTGGGCGTGTTCCTCCTCTTTTCTCGTCCAGATTGCATATCATGTTGAAGTCCCTTCTAAGAATCCATCTGTTCCCTGCAGTTAGGATGGCCAGTCTTTATAGATTCCTTAAGAAGGCATTTTTGTCCCTTGGTGTGGTTGGTTCGTAGACGTTTGTCAAGTAGCTAGGTTTGTTGGAGCCGATGAGTCGGTATGTGGCAAAGATGGACCATCTGCTTGTGTAAAAATTGTCTAGGGTGACTGAGCTTGGGTTCCAAAGAAGTGCCAGTCCCCCTGGTGCGCCCGTAGCATCAGTGTAGATACCTTTCCCTTGATTCCAACAGCTAGGGAGAAGTTTATCCATTTCTACAGTGGCACATTTCGTTTCTTGAAGCATCATTATGTTTGGTTTTTCTGCTATGATAATCTCCCGTAGTAGCTTATGCTTACTACGACCGTTGAGTCCCCTTATATTCCAAGATATGATATTCATGATGAGGATGGGGAGAGGAGAGGGGGAAAGTTGTCAGATATGAGATGGATCTGACTGGAGTTGACCATAAAATGTCTGATCTCTTGGATGAGCTTGCTGGTTGATTTCTGTCCTCTTTTCTTTTCATCTTTCTGAGATTTGCGTTTCTCTTTCTGTGTGTTTCCTTGTATGCCTAAACCCAAGCTGGATCTGGCGGTGGAACTTGCTGTTGAGTTGAGGAAGATCTTGTGGACTTTTCTCAACTGGTATGGAGGGATAGTATAAAGTTTCTGGTGCCGATAAGCTTGTTCCAGATGCTCCAGGCCTACTCCCGCCAGATCTTGCTCATCTAGATCCATTTATGCGTCAACATCTTCTATCTCTGAGGGTTCTATGGCTGTGGTGTTGGAGCTCGGTGGAGAAGTGGTTTGAGCCTGACTTGGGGTGTCCACTGCTTTCCATTTCTCTGGGTTTTGATATGTTTTCTATGTAGAAGGGACCTGTGGGGCATCCATGTTCTATGGAAGTTGTTGCAAAACCTCAAATTGGTTGTTGGAGGTCAGCTCCTTGTTTGCTGGGGTTGCTGGTTTTCTTCCTCCTTCTCTGGTACCTGGATAAAGCCATCTTTGTTTTTGCTTGCTTCTGGGTTTTCATCTTTTCTTATTGTATTGAGGGGGAAGTCCCTAAAGAGGTGCTCATGCTCATGAAATTTTCTGCATCTAAATGGGATGTGCTCATAGTCAATGGTTTGCAGCCAATCCTCATCATGATATTCCAAAGTAATGGATCCTGGTAGCGGCTTTGAAATATTCAGATAAACACAAATGCGCGCGTAGGAGGTATATCTCATTGCTTCGTGGCCTCCGAGGATTTAACGTGGTATTGTCGATGCCATCCAGTACCTCTTCCAACCAGAACTCCTGCGACATGGAATAGAGTCTTATCCACACCGAGGCATGCGCAAAGTCCTATGTTTCAGGGCTAAATTTTTCTATCCAAAATCTCAAGAAGAGTCCTGTTGAGTTGAAGAAATAAGGCCCTCCATAAAAAATGTGATTCCTGTCCTCCAAATTGTGCTGGATTATAGTGAAGATTCCTTTGGATTCCAGCTGGAGATCATAACAGCCTTTGGGCTTCCACCATTGTTGTATCCATTTTACCAGCGCGCGTTCAAAGGGCCAAAGCCCTAGAAATTTCCCCACTAGGGTGTAGTCTCTCATGTATTGCTTTTGTTCTTCGATCCTGGGTGTGCTTATGATGTACTTCGGGGCTTGCAACGCCTGGGGAATACATTTCCCGGGTATCCATGGACGTGCTGCGCTTGTTGGTGTTTTCCCTTAATCTATGTTCATTTCTTTGTCCTTGAATGTGCTCTCAAAGAGGAGCTGTGAACGTAGATCTGGCAGATGTTCAAATGTTGGGCACCTGGAACCCACTCCATTGTTTCCATGCGTTGTTGCTTCACTGTAGCAGGTGCCTCATGACCCTCCTTCATTGGGAATCATTGAGCCCCTGCAGGGGCGGCCAAGTCACTAGAGCTGAAGCAACCCTAACCCTAGCGCACAGAGCGACTTCCTTAAAACTTCCTTCTTCTAAAAAAATAAAAATAAAAATAAATAAATAAACTTACAACATTAAATTTATGAGTTTTTTTTTATGAACAAGTTCCATAACAAATACTTTATAAAAATATACAAAAATATTTGATATGGGATACTCAAATAGTCTCATATCCATTGGAATTTGTATTTCTAAAATTATAATTTGCATTTTTTAAATTACAATTTTAATCATTTGAATAAATTTAGAAATGCTTATTTAAGATTGAAGTTTACAAACGTTGAAATTGAAATTGAAATTTAAAATTAAATTTAAATTGCAAATTCAAGTGGATCATAATTTCCCAACTGAATTTAAATCATATTTTGTAAGAAATACCACCAAAATAAAAGATAGTATAATATCCACTTAGATATGGGATACTCAAATAGTCTCATATCCATTGGAATTTGCAGATAAATAATTTCTAAAATTATAATTTACATTTTTTAAATTACAATTTTAATCATTTGAATAAAAAATTACAATTTTAATCATTTGAATAAATTTAGAAATGCTTCTTTAATATTGAAGTTTACAAACATTGAAATTGAAATTTAAATTGCAAATTCAAGTGGATCATAATTTCCCAACTGAATTTAAATCATATTTTGTAAGAAATACCACCAAAATAAAAGATGGTATAGTATCCACTTATCCCAAACCATATATACACCAACAAGAATACAAGACATGTGTCGAACCATTTATAAGCCCATAACAAGTCCCTTTGGCTACTTAAAGGGGCAAATTTTCAATCCTGAACCATTTATAAGCAAAAAGCAGCATGTACAAACTTTGCCTACTATAGCCGAGAAAAGAGAGTGAAAATCGCGGTGTCTTTCGGCATTTTAGCTTTTCAAGTTTCCAGCGAACGAAACCTAGTAGACCTTCTCTCCTCCCCTGGTGAGCCAGTAGATAAATAAACATCGGTGAGGTGGCATTGCCACGTGTTTCTTTGTTAGAAAAGACTGACGTGTCAATGCAAATTTGGGTAAAGGTAATATGGTGCCAAGCATATGCTACATGGATGGAGTAGTAGAGCTACTGATCAAGTTACAAAAGCAAATGTATTTTGCCAACTTGCCCTTGAATTTGACATATTTTAGAGGGTGTTACAGGAAACATAAATACGGAATTTGCAGGAATCTACGTTAAAACAACCCAACAATTAAATACAGAAAAAGCAAACAACAATGCATAAAAGGCAGCATAGTGGAGAAAACCAGAACGTAAAAAAACTCCACAGTCCACCTGAAGTCTATTCTAGCATGTCCGAAATGATAGAGAGAACAAAATTTAATACATGAGACTGATTTTCAATTCTCATGCAGAGAGGCTGTGAAATGGCATTAGTCCTGTAACTTCCTCAGCCTCAAAGTGTGTTGCAGAAAATGCAGACGCTATCTGTAACAAGGAGTAGATTATACAACAAACCCACGACAATTGAAATTATTTCTTGCTACACTTAAAGATTTTGTGCTGAAATGGTTTCAGTGATTGAGTACAAATCTAATACTTCTTGGCACCAGAAGAAGAACATTTTATTCCAAAAATATGAATTGTATTATAAATAGTGGAACCCAAAGGAGGATATTTAAAATTGAAGCAACAAGAAGAAGAGACTGTTGAGGAATTTTGGGAAATATTGGTGTATTTTCATAAATATTGCATGGATATTACCCTAAATGAGAACACATGGGAAATT
>JASDQU011178665.1:7339-24433 GCA_032191745.1 Picea mariana
TCAAAAATGTTGCTCTGTTAGTCTTTTATGCCCTGAGTGAGAATTGGCCAAGAGTCCCCGAAATGGTTTGGAATGCGACTTGCAACTGGGCATAAAATGAAATATGAGACTCAGGTTGAGGATACGTCATCTTTGTTGGATTCCTAGTGTAGGAGTTTAGCTAGATCACCCCTCACTCCTGATTCCAACCCCTTAGAAGTTGTTTTTTTCATCGATTTCGATAACTAGTGATTTGCTCAGTAAGAAGCAACGCAACATTTGGATTTAGGGGTCCAATTTACAAAACGACGCCCCAGGAGTGGATGGACAACGTGGTCACCTATTCCATTCCTAAACAAGCTTGCAGAATCTCATGGATCTCTAAAATGCTGCTCTGTTAGGCTTTTATGCCATGAGGATGAGTTGCCAAGAGTCCCTGAAATGGTTTGGGATGTGACTTTCAACTGGGAATAAAATGAAAACTGAGAATTATATTGAGAAACCGTCGACTCCGATGGATTCTTGACATAGGATTTCAGCTAAATCACCCCTCACTCTCGGTTCCAACCCCTCGGAAGTAGTGTTTTTCATCGATTTCGATAACTAGTGCTTTTCTCAGTAAGAAACAATGCAACATTTGGATTTAGGGGCCAATTTACGAAACCATGCCTCGGGAGCGGATGGATAATTTGGTCACCTAGTCCATGCCTAAACAAACTTGCAACATCTTACGGAACTCAAAAATGTTGCTCCGTTAGTCTTTTATGCCCTGAGTAAGAATTAACCAAGAGTCTCCGAAATGGTTTGGGATGCGACTTGCAATTGGGCATAAAATGAAAAACGAGACTTGGATTGAGGAACCATCATCTCTGTTGGATTCTTGGCATAGTATTTTAGCTAGAGAACCCTTCTCTCTCGGTTCCAACCCCTCGGAAGTTGTTTTTTTCATCGATTTCGATAACTAGTGCTTTTCTCAGTAAGAAGCAATGCAACATTTGGATTTAGGGGTCCAATTTATGAAACCATGCCTTAGGGGTGGATGGACAATGTTGTCACCTAGTCCATGCCTAAACAAGCATGAAAAATCTCATGGATCTCAAAAATTCTACTCTGTTAGGCTTTTATGCTCGGAGGAGGAATTGCCAAGAGTCCTCGAAATGGTTTGGGATGCGACTTGCAACTGGGCATAAAACAAAAAATGAGACTCGGATTGACGAACCGTCGACTCCGATGGATTCCTGGGATAAGATTTTAGCTAGAGAACCCCTCTCTCCCAGATTCCATGCCTTGGAAGTTGCTTTACTCATTGATTTCAAGAACTAGTGTTTCGCTCAGTTTGAAGGAAGCCGACATTTGGATTAAGGGGTTCAATTTATGAAACTATGCCTCGGGAGTGGATGGAAAATATAGTCACCTATTCCACGCCTAAACAATCTTGCAACATCTCACGGAACTCAAAAATGTTGCTCTATTAGTCTTTTATGCCCTGAGCGGGAATTGACCAAGAGTCCCTGAAATGGTTTGGGATGCGAATTGCAACTGGGCATAAAATGAAAATCGAGACTCAGATTGATGAACCATCATCTCTGTTGGATTCTTGGCATAGGATTTTATTTAGAGCACCCCTCACTCTTGGTTCCAACCCCTCGAAAGTTGTTTTTCATCGATTTCGATAACTAGTGCTTTGCTTAGTAAGAAGCAATGCAACATTTGGATTTAGGGGTCCAATTTATGAAACCATGCCTTGGGAGCGAATGGACAATGTAGTCACCTATTCCATGCCTAAACAAGCTTGCAAAATCTCATGGAACTCAAAAATGCTGCTCCATTAGGCTTTTATGCCCTGAAGAGGAATTGGCCAAGAGTCCTCGAAATGGTTTGGGATTCGACTTGCAACTAGGCATAAAACAAAAATCGAGACTCAGATTGAGGAAACGTCAACTCCGATGGATTCCTGGCATAGGATTTCAGCTAGATCACCCCTCACTCCCGGTTCCAACCTCTTAGAAGTAGTTTTTTTCATCGATTTCGATAATTAGTGCTTTGCTCAGTAAGAAGCAATGAAACATTTGGATTTAGGGACCAATTTACGAAACCATGCCTCGGGAGCGGATGGATAATTTTTTCACCTAGTCCATGCCTAAAAAAGCTTGCATCATCTCATGGAACTCCAAAATGTTGCTCCATTATTCTTTTATGCCTTGAGCGGGTATTGACTAATAGTCTCTGAAATGGTTTGGGATTCGAATTGCAACTGGGAATAAAATGAAAACCGAGACTCAGATTGAGGAACCGTCGTCTCTGTTAGATTCCTGGCATAGGATTTTAGCTAGAGCACCCCTCACTCTTGGTTCCAACCCCTCATAAGTTTTTTTTTTCATGGATTTCGATAACTAGTGCTTTGCTCATTAAGAAACAATGCAACATTTGGATCACTCCTGAACCTCTTCATGAAATGTTGTGAGTCTATGGTGCATGTACAAATATGTGAGATGTGGGTTTATGATAATATTTTGAATTTTCCAATAAAATTCTCCATTGACCTTGTGTAAACCATTCCATTTGGTGTTTGTTACACTAAGTGTAAAGAACAACGTTGGAGAAGTATAAGACATAAGTTAGGTATGAGCTATTTGTTACCTCTTTATTACCTTTTATTTTAATTGTATCCATATTTTGTATTGATCAAATGAGGAATTAACCTGAAACTGATTCCATTAGACACAAACTCAATCCTAAGGCCAACTAAGGAGAAAAAACAACACACACTAATTAATCTAGGAGCCAAGCATGCAAACAAACCTTCTCACAAAGAAGCGCTAGTTGGTGATGGAATCCAACATCGCAGAATCAATGCGCGATGGGGATGATTTTTGGTGGGTGGGAAAGTTATGTTGACAACCTACTTAACGAACTAACGCCCTGGTGCAAGTTACCTTACCGAGCATTGGGAAACCCTCCAAGGAGTCTGTTAGCACTGAAAGTCACACTTTGACTGTTAAATTGTAACCTCAACACCCATTAGAATGTAAAAGATAATTTTGGTTTTGAATAGGTGGATCAACAATATGGAGAAACAAAGGGAGAGGGAAACAAACTACAGATCAGTAGGCTACACCAATGGGCAATGGAGTCACAAACATTCTACTCATCGAAGGCACTAAAGCTGATCAACATAAAAAAAGATTATATGTTGATAGGTGGAAGAATTAAGAAGGAAAACACAAGATAAAATTTTCACTAAACATAGATCCTCTCAATTTAATGAATCAACAAATACTTGAATATAAACAATGACTGATGGGCAAAATATAGTAGATCTTTTGCTGCTTAGAGATCCATAAATCACTGGCATCTTTTGATCCTCAAATATGAAATATATTCAAATAAGAAGAAATATAAAAAAAAGAGTTACAATCTGAAATCACAGCTCTCATGAGTCTCCAATAGCAATAATTCTTACAATCATAAAATGCCCATAGGCTTAAAAATCAACACACACAGAAAAACTGCCTTCTCCTACTCTCTCTAGCCTCTCTTGGCTCATGAATCTCCCTTTTCTCAAATAGATATCTCCTTTATTAAATATACAATAGCATCCAAATAAACTTATGAGGTCGAATCCCATCTCCTCCATTGGATTCTAAGCCTTAGAGATAGGTGGCAACAATCAAAGAGACACAAATCCAACAAACTGCTAATTTTCAGGAATTTGTTGGAAGTCGTTAATAAATTGTTTCCACCTCATTTCATGAGGCCTTTGATGGATCTAAAACTTAGGTGCAGGTGTCCCTTGACATCTAAATGATCCTTGAGAATCCATTCGAATCCTCCTTGACAGGTGGAAACCTCCCAACAAGGGGAATATCAAAACCGTGACCGCTATAGGAAATTCGGTAGTGCCATTGTAAAACAATTGTGCACATTCAGTAGCGCCACTTATATGTATAATATCTCTCAAACCATAACGCATTTTGAATATCTGAGAGAGTTGTTATTTGGTATGTTATGAACAAAAACCTCCTCCACTTTTCAAAAATACCTTCTCATTTGTTCATAATCCAAGTTTTAGTTAGTCACTCAAAACTGGCAGAAGCGCCCATGCAAAATAACTCTGCACAATTTGGTCTCTATCAAAATTTCGGTAGTGCTCGCCTGTGTGTCCTGTCAAAATTTTGGTAGCGCTCGCCTGTGTATCCTGTTAAACTTTCGGTAGCGCCAGTCTATATAATTCACTCTTCTATTTAAAATTCGGTAGCACCATCATAATTCACAACACCTTCACTTGAACATTGATAGAATGGGTAGCAACCTTGGGTATTAGTAGAGCCATTAGTCTTAGGAGATTTGGCAAAGTTTTATGTAGTAAAATGGCAGACCATGTTATCTATACAATTCCTCAGCACCATGGCACTATGGAATGTCTGTGCTCTTCTGTATGATGAGACTAATCAAGAAATTTGAGTTGATAGGTTAGAAGCCTGTAGAGGTTATTTAGTTTCTTATGGAGAGGCAAGCCTCTTATGGCTGCAAATTCTCATGCTAACATAGTGTTGGCAGCCACACATGTATTTGATTTTTTAAACATGATCAAAAGGAATTATGTTTCTATAGCTGCAATCACCCTGTCTATAAATACTTTTACAAGTTTATTATGACTAATTGGGCTAAAGCCTTTCTCATCGTTTTCTACTTTTTGATTTTCGATTCTTCTATGTTTAATTTATGACTGCAAGCATGAATTAAACTTAGAATTTGGATTGTCATTTTCATGGCCTTTTCCTTAGGTTTATCGTTCAACAAACCATCATATGAAATTAAAATATAAATATTATAGAATGGTGGTTAGACACATTTTGCTTGTGATGAATATGATTATCATTTCAATGGTTTGATAATTTCGATTTGAGCAGAGTTTTGGTTTGTGTAATGGTTCGATGATTTGCATTTAATTTATGAGAAGTTTTGTTTTAACATATTTTTAAACCCTTGGTAAATCAACTATAGTCATTGCTAGACATGGGAATTAATGCACAAGTATTATACCTTGTACTTAACCCTTTTGCTGGCAGAGTAAATTAATGAGATTTTTATTATGGTTTGAGAGTTTTTGTCATGCCTTGTATGCGAGTTTTTCATTACCAGGAGTGCTCAAAATTCATGACTGAAACCTTGAGCTTTATACTATGATTACGTAGGGTTTTTGCTTATTTCTTTCCATTTTATTCACTCAGATTTGTTCCTATTATCCTTGCCATCTAAAGCCAGAGCTATCTTGAGTCGCCCCTGTTATATTCTAGACATATTTTTAATGGCTCCTGTTGTTCGTTGGATCCAAATGGCCATCAGACATTTCTATCTCACAATGATGTGAATCCAACCAAATAAACCGTAATTGCATGCCAGTGACACATTTTTGCGGGAGAGATCCTGAGCAAATCGTTACGAATTAGTCCAAGTTCTTTAAGACCCACTTCGGAAATGGGGCCATTTGACTTCATCACGAGCAAATTCTTCGGAAATGAATGCATTTTGGAGCTATGTTTCATTTTCTGGACTGCATTTTCTCAGAAAATTTGTTTTGCCTGAGTTTTCTTTTTCCCCTTTTCCTCTCTGTGGGTGTGAAGATATGCGAAAAATATCTGAACTCTATCATAAACAAAAGACAAACCTTGCTATCAAAGGCCTTTATGTTGATCCACAAGAAGACCATGCTTCCACAGATCAAAATTTTGTTGCTATTCGGAAACCACTGGGAAAAAAGCCACGATCTATTTTCATGCCTAGAAAGTCATTGGAGGAGGTTTTTAGATATGATAAAGGACATTTTTCTCATGCCCCTACTGTTAATCCAATTCCCGATATTGTTCACAAACCAATTGTTAAGAAAAACCGCAGGCATAAGGAAGAGAGTAATTCAGTTTTAAATTTGGCAAACAAGAAGATTAAGCAGGCTGGATAATAAGACCATTAAAAACTCAACCATTTTCACTATTATAAATTTGGATTTATTAGGTGTCTCTTTGGAAAATTATTGGAATAATAAATAACTGATTTGTTTTGATTATGTTTTAAAAAATAAAAGATTTCATTTTTATTTTTTGTTAATTTTTTTACTATTTTAGACTAGCTACAGAAACCTTTAGCTAGCTAAGGAAACCTGTAGCTTATCTTTTTCTAAAAATTAGTTTGAATTCAAGTCATTTTTAAATAAAAATTAGTTATTAGTTGTTAATAATTTATCTGACTTGTTCCTATTTCATTTTCAGGATATGGTAGATCTTCATGTTGATCATTTAAGGGGAAACATGTCCGACTTTGCATTTAGATGATTAGTATTTCTTTTATGTTTATTTTGTAAATTATTTATTTATTTATTTTTGAAAAGAAAACAAGTCAGTTATGAGTGGATGTAGGCCCTCTATGTTTGTAATACTCTGATCTCATGGGATCTGATCCTATCCTAAGAGATAGGAAGATGATATTTCAAAAAAAAGACTCTTTAAAAACCCTGCATTTTGTAAATGAAAGGCATCTTGGCCTGGAACCAAAGATGGACGAATGATATCCCAAGACTTAATGAAACAACATACAACATTTTGGATTTATTCCTTTGTTAATAGTGTTTCATTAATGTTTCGTTTTATTTAATCCTGGTGCATTAATATGTATTGTAGTTTTAGATTCAATGATATGTTATGTTTTAGGATATTCACGTTATAAATAATCGTTCAGAATTTGTTGTTCCAGATATTCACACTGTGATCATCTTTTCAATTTGAATATCAGAATTTTTATTTGATGCTTAATTTGAACAATGAAGTGAATGTATTACACATAGATTTATCTGACTATGATCATTTGCGATCATAAGATCACATAGTTAATATGTGTTCCCTATTCTATTTTTAAAATCCTAGCTGCCAATACATTCTGTGAATTATTCAAAACAGTTTCAATATAAGTCTATTGCAGATTTATCTTGTAGGCATGGCAGATAGATGATGTTGATTCATACAGAGGCACAGACACATCAGACAAACTAATATCAAGTTAGCTCTTTCATGTTTTTAATTTCTGTTGTTTATATATTAGCGGAACCAGAAAGTGTAGATCGGCTTTGACTATCTGTGTTTCATAGTTTAATTAATTCAATTTTTGTTAGATTTATAAAAAGAAAACAAAACATATTTAAATGTGCTTTCTTTATCTGCTTCTCAAAAGCAATTATTTTCACCTTAATTTCGTAAGTTTCTAGTAAAACTTGCAAATTTGTAAATGTTGTTCATGAGTGAGATCTTTATGTTTTCGTTTTCTACGTAAACACATTTACAATAGTTATATCAGGGTATGTATATGTTTATTATATTTTTTTAGCATTAGTTAATTCTTTTAGGATTTTAGATTAGCTAACGAAGCCATTAAACCCATCATAACAAGTTACACCAAATGGCTTAGGTTACTTAGACAACCCTGGACTGGACTTTTTCTTCCAGTGACGGACAGTCAAATTTGACCGTCAACAAATGGCGCTAGAAGGAGGGCCTGAGGTCGATTTTATGATTAAATGTTTCATCCCTCATCCTTTCATAATTCTAGATTTATAAATCCTTCTTTTGTGTCATCTTATAATGCACTACGAGGCAAGTTAGATGACAAGCTAACTGTTTGGAGTCAATTTCTTCAAATTCTTAATGGCTCCTGCCCAAATCACTGTGTTGGAACATGCTTTTAATGTCTCACTACCAGTTATTTCCAACAAGAAAACTGATCTCTTTTCAGAACTCACCTTTGATGGTGAAGGGAACACATCTGTAGTAGACCATATTTCTATTTTTTTTTTATAAATGTTTAAGACATAAGATCACTGATCCTAATGTTACATGCAGATTGTTCACTCTCACTTTCCTAGGTCGGGTTAAAATTTGGTTTGAATCTTTTCCAGCTAATTCGATTCATTCTTTGTCTGAGTTTGTAATTGAGTTTTTGTCATATTTTAACAACTATGATTATGATTAAATAAGTGAATAATTGAGTCGCTTAAGGAAAGAAAATGATGAATCATTCAATGATTTTGCATTCATGTTTGTACTAGATTCCCTTTGAAAGAAATGTCACTTATTAATGAATGGTTTGAATATCTTGTTTCTCTCTCAGAAAAGCAAGATCAATTAATTGTTAACCAATTTGAATTGAGCACTAACACTCAATCTCAAGATGGTTCAAATTTTGATGTTCATCTTGAAGATTTTGAAGCACCACAATTTTTGTCAACTTCTTTCATTTTGGAAAATCATGAGCAACATCATCTTTTACAAAATTCAATTGTCACCTCTAATCATTATCTGTCAACGATGTCTCCTCTTGTTGAAGAAGGAACCTTGACTTTAAAAGACGACAATTGTCACACTCTCATAGATTTTATAATTGTTTCTAAAGTAAAAGAGGTTGAATGTGAAGTTGATAATCATGTGGATGATAAATCTTCCCCTAATTTAGTTGAACAGATCCATGATAAATCAGTGGGAGATAAAATCATTAGGCAATATTCTATCTCTAGTGATTTGCTCTCAAATTTTCCCTTGCACAATGAACCAAATTGTCTCTTAAAAAGTGTCTTGTACTCTTTAAAAGAGAATACAAAAGAGGTTTATCAGTTTATACAAGGAGAGGGAATAAAACTAGATTTTGAAACGCATATACCTATCATTTCAAGGGATGCATTTTATCTCCTTAATTATTCTACATATTATTCCTTGTACCTTGATATTTTTGATCCTAATGTTGTGCAATTGCATGTTCCATATCACTTTGGAATGAATTATGTATTATATAATCAGGTACAAATTAATAGAGATTACCGAATAGAAGATAAAGAGGGAAATAATTCTGCCCATGAACATATTAATTTTTATTCTCATCAATTATCTGTGGGCAAATCAAGAAATGATTTGAAAGAGTCCCAAAATGCATCTTCCATGGATTCATCTCAATTTGTGTTTTGAGAAGGATTTAAATTTTTCCATGATCAATTATTTGAGGTTGAAAAGTATAATCGGCCAAATACTACTACCAATGATAATTATTCAAAAATGTTCGTCGTTCCATTCAGTTCACCTCAAATAGTTAACCTTGAAATATCTAAGCTCAATGGAAAGTTTCAAGAGAATGAAACACTTATTTGCTAATCGAGAATCACGATAAGTTCTCACCATCTTGATCCGACCTTTTTACAAATTCTTTCCTTGATAGTCTAATACTTTATTATCATAAGAAATATTTATCCAATGTGAAATCTTTCAAACAATCGCATGTTAGTAATTGCATGCATTTTGATAGGATTGCAGATTGGTTGGAGTAATCATATCTCGAAAAGTTTCCAGGGAATGGTAAGATTATCTTCACTTTATTTAGAGATCAAAGAGGTAGCTTTTACACACCCATTTTATATCCTTCAAATGGAGAAAATATGTAATGAAAGGAAAATTGTCGGGAGGATGGGGCACTTCGGTCTAGGCCGAGGGTTATCTCAGGTCCCCATAACTCTCACAAACTTCAAAATCTCATTTTTTCGTATTTTTGTAACCCATATTATGACAAAATTGCAGAATGGCTGGAGGATTCATACAAAGAGAATGTCCAAGGGAATGGTAAGATCATGCTTGCTTTGTTTTTAAATGATGATTATAAAGGTAAGTATGATATATTTCTGTGATTTTTTGATATACTACCATTCTTGTTAGTGATATTTGATTTTGTTTCCATTGTAGGATTAGAGTTACTCTAATGGCTACATTGGAAGCATGACTTTACGTAGTATTTTGATTTATTTAGTAGTTAGAGTAGGTTTAGGAGCATGTTTTCTTTTGGATTTATTTCTCATTGTTTCTCTTTTTAATAATGCAGTTAAAGAACACAAGTGGGTGCATCAAGATAACCATAATATGACTGTTGTCAGTGAAGTCCACTTGATCATTTTCTCTCTACTTTTTGTTGAATATTTATTTTCAAAACCACAGTATTATTATGAAAATTTTAAATGGAAAGTAAGGAGATAAGTAAAAATTTGAACTATCGACTCAACCCTGACCCAAGGTGCCACGAGCAGGACTGCACTCATATTAATGAGGATTTTTCTATTTTCTTTTAAGCTCTCAAAAAATATTTCGCGTGATGATTCTAGATTTAGCTCTGTACATATTTTTCTTTTTAAATTTTCTTGTTGTTTTTTGATTTTGGTTCTTTTGATTTTGCTTGTTTTCACTGTTTTTTGAATAAATTTATGTCTGTGTCACCATTAGTTCATGAAAGGAAACCATAATGTCTCATCATACAGAAACAATCAAGGTCATCAGTGCTGTAAATTGTTAAAACTCAGACTAGTAAATGAAACTTTCTGTTCAAAATAGTCTTCATGGTTTCACTTTATAATCACGAGAAGATACGATCATCATTAAAACTCTTTACATTGTCCTTGTTTTTAAAGAAAACAACTCAATTATGCCTTCTTGTCCTCAAAAATTTTCTTATCAGAAAACTAAGTTTAGATCATGATGAAGGTCGTCAGACGAGAATTTAAATTGAAAAATATAAAGTTGTCTGAAGTCTAAAATTTTCAGCATCACCTCGCTCTCCTTAAGATCATAAAGTTTATGTCTAATTCTAAAATAAATTCTAGAGAGATGAAAGCACTGCAATGTGGGGGAAGTGTCTGTAAATCTGCCGAGATACTGAATAGGTTTGCAGGCAATGGGTAAATGCATACATGATGCCAAGGCAACTTCACCGGGGTACTGAACAGACTTGCTAGCAACGAAGCAATGTCGGGTTCGAGAAAATTATCAGGTATAAATTTTTGTATTAATCGTAAAATGTCCTTCATCTTGAATTGATGTTTATTGGACAGGATAGAGGTGTCAGAGTGGGTTAATTGACATCCATGCTGAGGCTATGGATGCCTACTAGCGGCAGTGGCCCTGTCAACAATGTTGGAGTCATTTGACTAAACGTTGTCTCGCTCGTAATTAAAACTTGTCACCAATTTGCATTTGGACAGAAACACATCTAACGCTAGACTGTGTGATTTTTTATTTTGATCAAGATGCTTGATTTGCTGTTGACTGTTCTTTAAATTTTTTATTCTGATCAGTCCTAACATGAACTCTCTGGTGATGCAGAGATAATTGCTTCTCCCAATATGTCACCATTGTTGGAAACCACACATGTATTTGGTTTTTTAAACATGATCAAAAGGCATTCTGTTTCTATAGCTGCCATCACCCTGTCTATAAACACTTTTACAAGTTTACTATGACTAATTGGGCTAAAGCCTTTTTCATTGTTTTCTATTTTTTTATTTTCGATTCTTCTATGTTTAATTCATGTCTGCAAGCATGAATTAAACTTAGAATTTGGATTGTCATTTTCATGATATTTTCATTAGGTTTATTGTTCAACAAACCATCTTATGAAATTAAAATATAAATCTTATAGAATGGTGGTTAGACACATTTTTCTTGTGATGAATACGATTATCATTTCAATGGTTTGATAATTTCGATTTGAGTAGAGTTTTGGTTTGTGTAATGGTTTGATGATTTGCATTTAATTTATGAGAAGTTTTGTATTAAAATATTTTTAAACTCTTGGCAAATCAACTATAGTCATTGCTAGACATGGGAATTAATGCAAAAGTATTATACCCTGTACTTAACCCTTTTGATGGAAGAGTAAATTAATGAGCTTTCATTATGGTTTGAGGGTTTTTGTCATGCTCTGTACGCGAGGTTTTCATTACCAGGAGTGCTCAAACTTCATGCCCGAAACCTTGAGCTTTATACTATGATTGTGTAGGGGTTTTGCTTGGCTTCTTTCCATTTTATTTGTTCCTATTACCCTTGCCAACTAAACCCAAAGCTATCTTGGGTCGCCCCTGTTACAGTCCAATCATATTTTTAATGTCTCCTATTGTTCGTTGGATCCAAATGGCCATCAGATATTGCTATCTCACAGTGATGTAAATCCAACCAAATAAACCGTAATTGCATGCCAGAGACACGTTTTTGCGGGAGCGATCCTGAGAAACCCATTACGAATTAGTCCAAACCCTTTAAGACCCATTTTGGAAATGGAGCTATTTACCTTCATCTTAGGCATATTATTTAGAAATGAATGCATTTTGGAGGTATCTTTCATTTTCTGGACTGCGTTTTCTCAGAAAATTTGTTTTGCCTGAGTTTTCTATTTCCCTTTTTCCTTTCTGTGGGTGTGAAGATATGAAAAAAATATCTAAACTCTATCATAAAAAATCCAAACCTTGCTATCAAAGGCCTGTATGTTGATCCACAAGAAGACCATGCTTCCACAAATCAAACTTTTGTTGCTATTCGAAAACCACTGGGCAAAAAACCAAGATCTATTTTCATGTCTAGAAATTCATTGGAGGAGGTTTTTAGATATGATAAAGGACAGTTTTCTCATGCCCCTACTGTTAAGCCAATTCCTGATATTGTTCAAAAACCAATTGTTAAGAAAAACTGCAGGCATAAGGAAGAGAGTAATTCAGTTTTAAATTTGGCAAACAAGAAGATTAGGCAGGCTGGATAATAAGACCATTAAAAACTCAACCATTTTCACTATTATAAATTCGGATTTATTAGGTGTCTCTTTGGAAAATTGATGGAATAGTAAATATATGTTTTGTTTTGATTATTTTTTTAAAAATAAAAGATTTCATTTTTATTTTTTTTACTATTTTAGACTAGCTACAGAAACCCATGGCTTATCTTTTTCTAAAAAATAGTTTGAATTCAAGTCATTTTTAAATAAAAATTAGTAATTAGTTGTTAATAATTTATTTGACTTATTCATGTTTCATTTTCAGGATATGGTAGATCTTCATGCTGATCATCTAAGGGGAAACATGTCCGTCTTTGCATTTAGATGATTAGTGTTTCTTTTATGTTTATTTTGTTAAAAAACTTTTATTAATTTTTGAAAAGAAAACAAGTCAGTTATGAGTGGTTGTAGGCCCTCTATGTTTGTAATATTCTGATCTCATGAGATCTGAACCTATCCTAAGAGATATGAAGATGATATTTAAAAAAAAAAGACTCTTTAAAAACCCTTCATTTTGTAAATGAAAGGCATCTTGGCCTGGAACCAAAGATGGACGAATGATATCCAAAGACTTAATGAAACAACTTACAACATTTTGGCTTTAGTCCTTTGTTAATGGTGTTTCAATATTTTTTCGTTTTATTTAATCCTGGTGCATTAATATGTATTGTATCTTTAGATTCAATGATATGTTATGTTTCAAGATATTCACATTATAAATAATCGTTCATAATTTGTTGTTCCAGATATTCACACTGTGATCATCTTTTCAATTTGAATATCAGAATTTTGATTTGATGCTTAATTTGAACAATGAAGTGAATGTATTACAAATAGATTTATCTGTCTGTAATCATTTGCGATCATAAGATCAAAGAGTTAATATGTGTTCCCTATTCTGTTTCTAAAATCCTGGCTGCCAATACATTCTGTGAATTTATTCAAAACAGTTTCAATATAAGTCTATTGTAGATTTATCTCGTAGGTGTGGCAGCTGGATGTTGTTGATTCATATAGAGGCACAGACACATCAGAAAAACTAATATCAGGTTAGCTCTTTCGTGTTTTCAATTTCTGTCATTTATATATTAGCAGAACTAGAAAGTGTAGATCGAATTTGACTATCTGTACATCTGTGTTCCATAGTTTAATTAATTCAATTTTTGTTAGATTTATAGAAATTAGAAAACAAAAAATATTTAAATGTGCTTTCTTTATCTGCTTCTCAAAAGAAATTATTCTTACCTTAATTTCGTAAGTTTCTAGTAAAACTTGCAAATATGTAAATGTTATTCATAAGTGAGATCTTTATGTTTTTGTTTTCTACGTAAACACATTTACAATAGTTATATCAGGGTTATGTATATGTTTAGTATATATTGTTAGCATTAGTTAATTCTTTTAGGATTTTAGATTGGCTAACAGAGCCATTAAACCCGTCAGAACAAGTTACACCAAATGACTTGGGTTAGTTAGACAACCCCAGACCGGACTTGTTCTTCCAGTTGACGGACAATCAAATTTTCTTTTCAACACATAGGCTCCATGGGGATAGAGTCCTCTCTGTGAGGCTCTAAGAAATCTTGTAGTTTCCGTGCCTTATCCTAGGGCTGCTCCCAACCTTTAACCTCTGCAATCTGCATTGATCTGTGACCTTCAACTGAAACTAAATGCAAATGAAAACTGAAACTTGTTATCACTCCAAGAAACTCCTTAGGGTTGTAGGCTAAGGATGCTTGGTAACTTAAGAAATCATGGATAATGAAAGTGTGGATCAATGGGATAATAGATATTATCTAATGAGAAGACAACTCACAGTGCAATCGAATGAAAAAGTTCTTTTAGGAATCAATGAACAGACAGAGTAATATCAAAAGGTATGGAGAAAACTGATCTAGATAATCAAGTACAACAGTGTGTAGGATCATACAAGCCAGCAAGAATTCCTTTAGTTCAAGTTTATGAGCTAATTAAGAAGATGACAGTTCTTAATAGCCGAGCTAAACTGAAATAAAGTACAGAACATGGAATAGATGAAGAAATCTATCATTAACAACAAAAGAAGACTGATTCTGTATTGAAAAATAAGTGTCTTAGTACAATAACCAAAGAGTATCCAAAATTGAACCCATAGAGCTCCAAATGTCTTTGGCTTTATAGCCTTTTACAATCAGTTTCAGATCCTAAAAGAATGGATCTGATATTCTAAAAATAGAAATTCAAAACTGATTTACAAAAGATATGGAGAGATCCTCAAGATGAGGTCAACCTCTATCTTTTGGTCTCCAAACATTGGTTGAAAGTTGATGAAGTGTAGCCTAGCCTTCCAAGGCTCTTTGATGTGTTCCTTTGAAATTGGAATTCGAATTTGATGATGTGTGCCAAAAATCCCTATCATTTTGCCCTTGAAAATCACCAAATCTAGTCAAAAAATTCCCTTTTGACTTTCATCTCCAAGAATGGCCTTCAGATTTTGATTTGATAATTCATAACCAGCTTATTGAAGAAGAATCCAAACCATTCAAACCCAAAAAATCCTGATCTGGGCGAAAATTTGGCTATTTTGGCCGTGACAGGCTTTCAACAGCTAACTTACTCGAAAATCTGCTCCTTAGCTGTTGAAAGGCGCAGCTTTCAACAACTAACTAGTTATAATTCTGCCTTCTGCGCTGGTGAAAGCGTAAATTTTTTCAAAATCAAATTTCTCGATCATGGAGAGCCCGTTTTGCATGCTTAAATAGTCAATCGACATCTAAAAATCCTAAGATTTCCAATGGTGCTTTCAAATATGCATTTGGAGTCCAGGAAGCTGCTCAAATTTTCCCTACAAGATTAGGCATCGTTCTTTGAAAAATGCCGGTGCGTTTTTGATCGCTAACATCTGGCTCCAACTGGGATGGATACCTCCTTGCGAGGTGTCCAAGAACCTAGCAGACCTTGTGCCTTTTAGTATTGGGCCATGGAGTCATTCAACCTTTTCGGTGGTTAATGAGCACACACAGGCTCGCCTAAACCACCGAAAACAGAAACTTACCCAAAAATCAAAACTTTTTGAATCTCGATTACCTGCAAGAGTACAAAGATCTCAGGGCTTGCTAGACGAAGCTCCTCTTGTCTGTTTACAGTGCTTCCAATTCTCAGTACGAGGGAAACAGGCACATCCACCATGATTATCTTCCATGATTAGGAAAGAAATGAGGATTTTCACCAATTGCATATTTCAGCCTTCCAGAAACATAATGAGGAAACCAAGCAATGGAGAGTGTTGTGAAAGGCCGATGAAGAAATAAAACTTCCCATGACATCAGTTGGCAGTTTCAGGCTGTAATTCTTTAGTATATGCTCCAAGCTGTTAATAAAAATGTTGAATTCCTTTGCAGAAAATGTAAGACGACCTTCTGACTGCTGAATGTCCATAGTATTGGCAACAATTTGCAACTTATCACTGCTTTCGTAAGGATCTGTCGTTGCTGGAGGGATAGTGCCCACATTTCTAACACTTAAATTGGCTCTCCTAAGTGCAATAGTAAAATCATAGCTCACATCATCAAATGCTGGTTCAAAACCAACTCCATAGGGAACTTCTGCTTTTTCAAAATGAATAGGCAACTTAGAGTACATTTTAAGTGGATGTGTTGTACCACTCATAGAACGCAACATTTCAACCTTGTGCCATCTGCCAATATATACATCCTGCAAAAATTGAGGTGGAAATGTTGTTGCCTGCTGAGCAAGGATTATGCTGCCCTCGCATTTACCCATTTATGCAGAAAGCATTGGAAAGGAATAATTTCTCAGTTGAACCACCAGTGAACCTGTATTTAAGGAAACATTCCTTCCCATCGATCTGGAGAAAGGTATTCCCATCTCAGGACCAATACCGTCCAGATTTCTTATCATTTCAATCATCCCATCATTGCCACCTTCAATCTGTGTCAATATTACATCCAAATTTGAAGCACGAAGAGACAAAAGAAAACTTCTACCAAACTTGGCTTAAAATCTGCCTGGAAACCCTTCCGACAAGCTCCAGAACCTTCACAATTAACCATCTTTTGGCAAGCCTTGTAATAGGATCGAAAAGATTGTTCTTGAAGCCTTTCCTGCAATCTTCTAACAGCCACATGATCAGATAAATCTATCTCTGTGTCTTTAAAATGTTTGACCCGTTTTTCTAGAAATTTGAGCTACTCTGTCCCGATATAAGGTTCTCCATATAATCATTGCTACCATCTCAAACACTACTAACATGGAGGAGAAGAAGATTATCAACTTATGACTCATGCAATAGCTGATCAATAACTTTCTCAAAGTGATAACTGAGACAACAGTCTATGTCCCTGCTGCATCTTTAGCTCGGATAAAGAAAACTCTTATCAGAACTATTACAATCATGAGCGAACAACCCTGTAGGCTCTTCCATGCGAAACAAAAAGATCTTAATATTGATACAATGCGACCAAGATAAACCCAGAGCTGGAATAACCTTGCAACCTG
>JASDQU011178667.1:11480-26315 GCA_032191745.1 Picea mariana
GTCTCTAAGTATAAAAAAAAAAAAAAGGGAAAAAGGGTCTCATCTTAATTTCAGAAATGTTGAGATTGACTTTTGAAGCGAAGATAGGTAAAATTCTATGTTTCTCCTAAACTTTGGCTAAATTGGAAGTCTGTCTGGGCTAATACTAACCTTTTTAGTCGCTCTCGCAGAAATAAAATGATCGTTTTCGCTCAAAAAAAAAAAAGTTTCAAGTTTTCTTCGAGATTCTCCATAAAGTTAAAGTGTCTGAGGACCAAAAGGAGATTGATCCAGAGCTATTTAAAAAAGCAGACAGATCCTTGCTGTAAATTTTTTTTGAGCAATATATTTTCCCTAAGTATGTTTCATACTTATTGATTGCCCCCACTTTATAACAAAAATGTCTATAGAGAGATGGTGAAAGGAAATTCATTATCGATTGCCCCCATCTAATCTAAAGAGATGATGAAAGAAAATTCATTATATGATTGCAATCATCTTATCATTTAAATGCTAAAAATAATGAAGTGGTGAAAGGAAATTCAATGTGGAAAATATGATAACTTCAATGGGGTACTGAATAGGCCCGTTGGCAGTGAAGCAATGTCTACATACTAGACAAAGATGTTATACACGAATTGCAAGATGCTCTGGTAATTTTCTCCTTTCAGCCAGATTACACTCTAAGATTATGGGATTCCAGATTACACTCTAAGAGTCTCTTGATGCGAATACGATCAAATAAACACTGGTAGAACGACTAATCTTGTTTTGATTATCTTGCACAAGTCTGAGGTTGGTTTTAGAAAGGGAAATCTATGTGAGCCTATTTCAAGATTGTCGAACGCTTTAGTCTTGAAAGTTTTCTGAAGTTAAGGTTGGAATCTTTATCCTCCTAGTAGGGTTTTCACAACTATGTCTCACAGACTGGAACAACTGACCCCATTTACCCAATAAAAGGCACTAAGTCCGCTCGTTCTCCTCGTCTCACAAGGAGACAAGGTCCCCAATTGGAGCCTATGTTGAAACTAAGTTTTTAAAATTTTTACCTCTAAAAAACTAAAACTTTTTTCTTTCGGGATTGGGCTTCTCATAAGGTATAATCCTCGCTACCAGTCCAAAAAGACTGGTCCCAAAAATCCTGAAATGATTGCATTTCTTCGTTATAATAAAAGACAGAAAGCTCAAGTGTTATTAAAGTCTAGACACACGTTTTTTAAAGTACTTTTAATCGCGATAAATTAAAATCCTAAAGGAGTTAATTAACCATCTTTTAACCTTTCAGGATTCGGGCTTACTCAGAACAATACGTTTTCAATACATTTTGAATCACAAAATCCCGATTCTCGATTTCCCGAAAGAAGTGGAAGTTAGTCTTAATCCTGACTAATTAAAAACTAATCCCATCGCGATTTCAAGATTCGGGGTTTGGTGGTGACATACCTCATGTAAGCGTGATCCCTGAAACCCCGAAACACGAAGTCCCGATTCAATACCAAAGTTAAGACCTAAGAAATTTTCCCACCGCGATTTTGGGATTCCGGGTTTGATGGTGATATACCTCATGTAAGCACGATCCCCGAAACCCTGAAACGCGAAGTCCCGATTCAATACCAAAGTTAATACCTAAGAAATTTTCCCACCGTGATTTCGAGATTCGGGGTTTGATGGCGATATACCTCATCTAAGAAAGATCCCCGAAACCACAAAACGCGAAATCCCAACTCAATACCAAGGTTAAATTGAACTAATTTTGTTTTAAAAACATTTAATGGTATTTAAACTTCTTAGGTATTTTCATTTATGAGTTCCATCAAATGAGATTTTTCAAATTTTGATTTTAGAATCGCCGAAATACGGTCATATTAATAACGGATAATTGGTGATTTTTGTGACACCAATGCATATCTAAGAAATATTCTCTACTTTAAAGGTATTAAATTATTGGCAGTCGCGTCAGTACTTTCACCATTAAATGAGTTAAAGGAAAATTAAATGAGTTAAATGAGTTAAAGGTCTGTGTTTTGAAACTTATTTTTGTTCTTTTTATCAAAAGTAAGTCACAGCTAGCCGAGCTTTCACACCTCTCTTATGTGACAGGTTTTCATTCCAATACAAAAGTCATGGCACCAAAGAAGGGACCCAAGAAGAGTGAAGATACAACTGAGATTTCCAGCCCGGAGGGAGATGTCATATCCGACACCATGCCACATGCTATCAACTCGATTAAATCATGGAGACAAATTTATGAAAATATGGACTACGAGATAAAAAATTCCCCTAATGACTTCGAGAATCACCTTTGGGACATAGCAGAATCAGAACTTCACAAAACTGCAACACGCCCACGGCTCATGGCGTACAACGACATGACCAGTTGGGCTTTGGACAAGGTTGATATTCCAATGAGAAGCACTTTAAATTATCAAGGGGCCATTATCGGCTCATTCATACTTGAACATATCCAGGTTATGTACAAACTCTCACCCAATCCTAAATTCATTTACAATGTCGAATTTATAGCTGAATTTCAGAGAAAGGAATGTATTGAGGTAGACCAAACTTACCCTGATTTAATCAAAGGCTGGTGGAGATGTCTATCAAAGTTTAGGGCCGATACCTACATAATTTATGCCACAGGCTCTTTGAATGAGTACATGGTTTATGTAGCCATGATGCTGTGCAGACTCTTCGGCAAAAAGAATCCTTGTCATTTCCCCGTAGAATGGGTGCCCTTTTTAAAAGAAGCATCATAAGGATATAGTTTCAACTGGGACAATATTTTATCTGATAAAATAGCCAAAGAGGTTTCGGATTACAAAGCTGCAAGAGCCCGAGGTTAACCAGTGGCCTTTTACATGTCGGCATACATCATGGACGCAATTTGTTTTATGACTCCATTCCCCCTGATGAATTGGAGTTGGAACACAACCTTCCTTGAACCCATTCACAAATATCACTCTGAGCTGTGGGAAGAAAACACAAAAATTTCGTTTTACGAAATTTTCCATTTCGTGGTACCAATTCATAAAATGTTTTCTGGCTGTGACCCTCCTCACATTTCTAAAGCAGTTTCAAATAACCTCAAGCCAATAGCAGACTAGTTCATTGAAGAAAGCTTCTCCTACATCAGGGTTTATGGGTGTTCAATTCCCCCTCATGCGCTTCCAAAATTCCTCTTAGATAGACTGGTGTGTAGGGAAGTAACACACCAAATAGTAAAAGGCAGTATCAAAATAAAGCTAAAGGAAGCTCAAAAGAAGTCCTGGCCAATCTTCCCTGTGCACATCGAGAAATTTTCATTACAAAATTTGGGACATTCTAGAGTGGAAGCAAAAGCACTCGAAGAAATTAAACTGTTAAATATTGAGTACAAAAGGCATGACCCTTATCAACTAGTGAACAAACACTTGATACACTGCAATATGAAAGCATACGAACATGAGGAGTCCCCTTGGGACGACATGTTCAAAGGGACCAAGTCTTATAAAGAAGTGTTGGAACGAGTACAGACACTGTCGTCTGACCTGCAAGCCATCTTTGAGACCTTCCAGAAGCATAGACGGAGCGGTCTGCCTCAAGTACTTCAAGGAGAAGAGATCACCCTCCCCTAGGAGCAAGAAAGTGTTCCCCCAGGTTTCGAGTAGGAAGCACAGAAGAAGGGAAATCCCAAAAAGGCCCTATAGGATACGGAAAGGCCTCCACAAATCAAAAAGACCAAAGTAGAGAAAAGGTCAGGGAAACTTCCCAAGTCCGGTAAGCTTACTCCCCCTTTATCACCCGGTGTTGATGACAATACACCTAAGGCAGTAGGAGGGAAATGATCTACAGAGCTAGGGAGCCCCATAGCTTCCTTAACCCCCTTACAGTCCACTTTTGGACTCCCACAGACAGGAGCTCTATTTGTTGATGACCTTACCTCCATTCCCATAGATGAGATTTCTCCTTCCGATTATTTTTTCAGCAGAAAAAGGAAGGCCTTCCTAAAACAGGAGATGCATAAGAAGGAGGGGAATATGGTAAAAAAACATAAAGTCTTGATAGACAGACATAATATGGAGGAAGAGGATTTCGCTATAGAGATAGTAGGTTCCATGGGAGCCATGGTAACATCAAACTTTTTTACCGTGAGAAAAATGAGAACCAGGATAAAGAAGAGTGATAAAATCATAGCACAATTACAAGAGCAGTTAAAAAATGTTGAGGAGAACATTAGAGAAGAAATGAGTAAAATCTTGGAGCAGACAAGGGATGTCGAAAGGTTAGAGGTTCAATTACTCAAAATGAGCCTGGACGAAATGAGCCAGAAAATACAAGCAAGTTAGCTACAGATTACTCAGCAAAAGGAGCATGCAAAACAGTTATAGGCTAGATTAATATTGATGGAAGGTCAAATTATAGATTTAAAATCTTTTCAGGCCCAGTCACTGGAAGTACATTCAAAAATAGAAGTTGGACAACAGAAATTGATTTCCAATATAGAGATTGTTCATAATTAATTTCAAGAAGTAGATAATGCCTTTGATAATATTATCCTAAGGGAAAAAGAAGCCAAAGCAGTGAGGATTACTCTCCAAAAGACAATTATATATTCGAAAGGTGAGGAGGTATCGAAAACTATGAAAGTATCAGCCACAGAGCAAATTAGAGGCAACATCATGCTCAAACTATGGGAAACCAACATAACTGAAAGCAAAATAATAATCAAAGAAATCAGAGATGACTGTGAAGAAGTTTTTGATATTCTAGACAAAGGGTCATTAAATATTGGAAAAGACAATTGTACAGGACTTCTGGGACAGATCAATAATGAAAGACATCAATTAAATTTTAGGGAAAATTTGAGTGAAATCCAAATGGAAATTTCACAACTAAGAAAAATGGATGTCACCCTAATAGACAGGTTGTTAGTTGAGACTAACTTAAACCTATAGTCAATAAAGTTTGCAAATAAAGGAGTTGATGACCGTCTTTCCAAGATTCAGAGAAAGGTTTATCTGTTTGAGTCAAGAGATCTTTCAGAACCCCCCAGAAATTTTACACAGTTCCTGGAGAGATGCATTAAATGTATTGAATCAAAAGAAGGAGAGTCATCAACAAAGTAAAAGTATTATTTGGAAAAGCTTTACTTCCAAGAAAATGGAAAAATGGAGAAGATCATGAAAACAGTTTTGGATCTATTTTTAAACAAATAGTCAGTCTTTAAGAATTAGGAAATCACCAACTGTCCTAAGATTGGTGGTTTTGTATAAATGTAATTTTTCAAGACTAAGAATGAGCTTTTTTTTCTGGAGGAGATTGTAAAGAGAAAACTTCATTTTGTTAGAATTAATACCATATAGATTGAAGATTCTAGATCTTGTCAAGCCTGAGTTATGTGTTTCTCTGTCATTTCATCTTTTATTTCACACCTTCGTTAAATGTTTTCATGAGGTAACTTCTATTGTGGTGATTAAACTTTCAGATTATCTAACCGTTTGCAGTTTTTCCTCTATATCAGTTGTTAGCGGATATAATACCTATGAACGTTTTAGAAATCTAAAATTATATACTTCTTCGAAGTTATCGCCCTTCCTTCTTCTATTTGTATAAAATGAGATTCCTCTTAAATTGATGCCTCATTTTTGTTATACAACTACATGTTTCCTTTTCTTTCTTCATTCCATGCACTGTCTCTTTTAAAATTGACTCAAATACTAGAAAAGGCCTTCATTTTCGTTATACTATTGATTCATAATTTGGAAGTTTTGTTCTTATTAATTCAAACCAGAAATCTACGACCCTAAAAAAAATATTTTTTTCTTTTTTTTGACTTAAAAAGAAAGGAAACCCTTTGTTTTCATGACTGTTCCAGTTACCAGACAGCCTAATATAGAACCCGGTCTATCAGATCAGATGAGCATTGTGTTAAACCTATTCAATACCATCTTAAAAACAACAAATACACATGCATAACTTGAACGTTCATGGGCTGCAATTGAAAGGGATATTAGCATTCAAGAACAATGGGAAGCTAGACAGAGACAGTTAAGGAACCAACTGTGATCTCGGTTTCCTTTAAACTAGTCTTTTTATCCATTAATTATGTCTGCCTTTTCGGATGCCTTGACGGTATACTTTAGAGCCTTAAAGTATAAACTCAGGAACAACAGGAAGTAAGGAGGCGTGTCATTGAGGCATGCAGGTCTCGAGGTACTGACTAGTTTCTAAGTCTAATTCCTGGATGATGTGCTGGAGTCGATAGGAAAAGTCTCATCGAAGGAGGGCCTTGATGTATCCCCCATCATCGACACAAAACTGACATAGTAAAGTGATGTGATATGGTAGATCGAATGAGTATGGACTGGCACAAGAAAAGGAAACTGGTAATACTGCAAATGGATGGTTTGAAGTGAAACTTCCCTTGAACATGATGAGGCATGACAAATGACTTGGCATCATTGAATCAGTGAGTACCAAGAACATAATGTGATGGAAATAAGATCACGTTTCGACTGGAACGAAAAAGTATAATGACACATGGAATTGGTATGACTCAGAGACAATCAGATTACCCAATTGTATGACAAGACACAGACATGTGCCATGTTCAAGGGTGACAACAATAGTTTCCATAATGGATTCCAAAAAACTTGACCCACTTCCTTCAATTCCCCCCCATCATGAATGATGAGTACCTCTTTATTTTTTAGTGATCTTGAGTAGGGTAACAGATGCTCGGTATAGCTCATCCTTCAGATGAGTCCCTTGAAATATTTTTAACAAACTTGAGGAACGAGGGTTTCAGTCCTGTATGGGTCCTGGAGATTGGACTCACATAGGTCCTTTGATGCATATTTTTACGAGCCCAAAGAAGGTAAATGTAGTGTTTTTTTACATTTAGAGAATATGAAAAGAACTTAAAGACAACTCCATGGATGAATTTTTCATAAATTTAGTCTCCCAAGCTCGAAAAAAGTGTAAAACAATATAGGGGAGAACTCTTCTAATCACGCTTGATTAGAGTAGTCCTTTTTCGTAATTAGTCTTGCGAGGCCATAAAAGAGATAAAATACTAATCGAAAGACGCTCTTTCAAACATTTCAATAAGTGTCAAAGGAAGCAAGCTCACTCGACAATATTTTCATGTTTAGGGAGTTTGAAAAGAGCTTAAAGGAGACTCCAAAGAGTTCTTTTTTCGTATAGATTTTATGAGTCTGAAAAAGAGATAAAATTATACTCAGTAACCTATTATCATGTTTTAACGATCACGAGAAATAAAAAACACTGAGATTGGTAACCTATTCTCATATTTTTATGAGCATGAAAAAGAACAAATACTAAGATCGTTCTAGAAAATACTACTACGTTATGACGAGAATGACTCCCAAGCGAGGATCACTCCTAGCAGCGTGTCTCTCTAGAGGTATTTTTCTCCCAGCTTGCATGATAGAATCTAGTGGCTCCACTCCAACATGATGTCCAAAGGCTGGAGACCTACCCCCCAAGCGTTGTTTTCTTAGGTGACTTTTCTTCTTTCCTCGTTTAGGTGTCTAGTTACTAATATGAATATTTTCACTATGCGGAGGAAAAGAAGTTTCAAGTACTCAATCTAGAGTGAGACTCGATTTATATGGAGGGTGGTCTGTTTCATTTTTTAACGAGATTGACAGAGATGATGAACTATGCTCATTAGGTAGGTTTCATTTTTACACAATCTTGAAACTAGAAACTATGCTTGAGTCCCTCTTTTTCATTTTTTAATGATATTGACACTGAAACAGGAAATTTGCTCGAATCTGGTTTCATTTTTTAATGATATTGGAACAAAAAAAACTATGCTCATTGACCTCTACTTGATTATAGATTCCAAGAGGACAATGATTTGGAAGGAATACATGTCAAGGGAAAAACCTTAATCATGGCTTCCAAGAGATCTTCGCTAGATGGTAGAAACACATTGTGGAAGGAATACATGTTGAGGGATGCGATAGGAGTAGGGATATTAGGCTCTAATATCCCTATCAAATATACCACCATGTCAACTACTGGATCTAAATCATAATAAGGGAGAGATTCCTTCTCATTCAGAGTTGAACACATGAGACATTTTTCCACATAATTTACCTGCGACGGGGCAGATCTCGCTAGCATGTAAGGAACATTCAGGGAAGTTGGATGGTTAACCATTGTATGAGGTCCAATGAATGAAAATCAGTATATGGTAACTGTGTTTCCATTTTGAGGGAAACACATCACTCGAAAGAGGGTGGACACAAGAGCCTTCATAACATAAACATAGTCTCACTCGAGAAGAAAATTTAAATCCAAGGGGTCGTGGACTATCCCTAAAGTAACATGTAACTAAGGAAGGATCCCTAAAGGTTGACTAGCCCTTCTGTTAAAATCCAACAAATTCCGAGTCACCAACGCAAGCTGAGGAGAACCTAAAGCTTTCCAAGCAATGGAGGATAAAATACTATATGATGCTCCTTCATTGACAATAGTTTGAGGAACGTCCCTACCACAAACCTAAACAATGATTTGGAAAGGTATATAGGAAGGGATATGAGGTTCCAAAAATTCACTCTGATCTAAAAGAATGGCCTCATTACTTGGAGGGGGTTCTGCTGGAACAGGTGAAGTGCCCCTTTGTCCAAAAGAATCTGTAGAAAAAAGAAATACCTGAGCGACATCCTCAATCTTCCTAGGAGTAGTGGGATCGACCAAGGGTGGTATTGGATCGACCAATTTAACTTCACTCTCCAAGGGGAGAGTGGGATCAATCGAAGGTAAAATTGAATTGATCACTTGATCAACCAATTCAATTGATGATGGAACCATATGGATTACTTGATCAACCAGATTGATCGATGATGGAAACAGATTGACTAGTTCATCAACCAATGGCAGGTTGGGAGATGGAATTTATTTCTGTACATCAACAATCTTTTCCAACAGATATGAATCCTCATCCATATGAGGGAATAGGTAACTATAGTGCATATCCTTACATAATAAGCAAGGAAATTTGACTTTACCCTTCTTACTTCCAACCTGATTATCACTATTTGATGGTTTGTCACCAACATGATCTACAATGGCTGGTGACGTGGGTTGAGAAACTTGAGACCACACTTTTACAACCTTCAGAATACCAGGGAAATCCTTAAGAAAGTGGTCACCCTTACAAATCCTACAAGGTAATTTGGTCTTGCGATGTGTCTTTATAGACTTGTTGACATTATCAACACTCCCAACATGATGAACAATAGATGGTTAATTTATTCCAACATGTCCTAGAGTGGTTGGAAGTCCCCCCCCTAGATTATTTTTCTTCTTCTTAATATTCCTTTTCTTCTTCTTCTTATCCACCTGGTTACTAGCTACAAAGATTTCACTAGGCAAAGGGGAAGAATGGGAAGAAGACCCTATGGGAGAAGAAGGCATAGGATCAACATGAGGTTGATGGTCCTCGGGTGGAGTATTTATGGACGAAGCACTAGGATCATTTGCGTTGACCAGAGTGGAAAACAACTAGACCGGTAACCCAATAGTGAGTCCAGGAAGAGTCAAACTAGCGATATAAGGAGGACCAATGTGTCCCACAGAAGGTGAAACAAACAGTATTCTAGGAAAATGGGTTTCTTCGTTGGTAGTTCCAGGAACTAACGCCAGAGAAATAGACTCAATCTAAGGTCTTTCTAGGGAAAACAAATAGCACACGCTAAAAAATCTAGGAATCAAAACAAACAAACAAACCTTTTCATAGTGAACGCGCTAGTTGGTGATGAAATCCAATGTCACGGGATCAATATGAAAAATGGGTTGAGATAGAGTGGGTGGATTAGTTACGTTGGCATATTTCTTAATGGACTTACAACTTGGTGGAAGTTCCCTCACGGTCTATCCGTGGGTTACCCTCCAAGAATCCTGAATGAGTTTGACCAACGTCTGACCCAGGTACAACAAAGACTCCCTTCATCGTCACCTTGTGTATGAACCTTAAAGATAAAGGCCACTAATTTTACTAACTCATAGTCAGCCTCCAAGTGGGTACAATCGACAATTGAAATCGAATGTATGGGCATGATATCAAGTCTAAAATTCTTCTAGAGGACCAAAGAACTAGTGACACTTCAAGAAGAATCCCCAATATACGATATTTCCACTACATTTGGTTAAGCTTCAGAGGGTTAATATCCACTACTCTCTCGCAAGCGACCTCATGTTTAACCCCTGTGTGAGAGGGGGGTCCTGGCTATGCTTATACAAAAAAATGGATTTTCTCTCCCTATCACAAGATTCTATGTTTGTTTATGGATTTGGAAAGTTATTCTCAACACTTGTTCCAAAGCCCTACAATTAAGCTAATGTAGGTTTGAAGATCCCTAGAAAGAAAATTTTCTAGATATATTTTAATTACGTTTTGATTTTTAGATTGTTGTTTACTCAAGGGTATGGAGGTGAATCTGATGATATTCATGACTTCAACTCCAAAAGAATGCAACATAATGAGATTCAAAGCTTTCTGTTCGATGAACTCTATCTATGGAAAGGAGAAGAGTCTTTTTCCATTCCCAAATGCATAAACCAATGCAGTTTACCTAATGCAAACTACAAACATGTACCACCCAAAAATTTGAATGCAATCAATTTATGTTCATTTGATTATAAATGCAATGAACCTAAATCAAATGCAAGCTCTTTCTACTTCCTTACTTTCAATGCAAGAATCCAATGCAGATACAAAGGAATATGAAGTAAAAATATCTAACAAGAAATGCATTCAAAACTGATGAGAAATGATAGAAACCAAGTGTGAAATAACTCACTGAATCAAGAACTCAAAAAGTTGACAAGAAAGCACAATCTCAGAATGCCTCCAACAAGAACCCAAACAATGAAAAAGAGAAAGAGAAAATCACTCAACAATCCTTAAAGATGAGCAACAAGAAACAAGTATTCAAGACTAGGATGTGGTAAACAAGAGAGTTTCAATATTCAAAAGAGTGAGATGTTCAAAGGAATATTGAAAATAAATTCAAGACCAATCAACCTTTGCAAACCCTAGTTGATGAAAACTTCTAAACAATTATGCAATGTGAAAGCTTTGTCAGACGAAGATCAAAAAAATCAAAGGAAGGATGAATCAATGGATCTTGTTAACCCAATGGGATCACAACTTGGAGAAAATTTGCAAACTCAAAGAAGAAACACAAATGAGTGATAAATGTCAAATTCTCGGGAAAACAAAGTCAAAGACAATCATGAGTCACTGGGAAAAACACTCTCAAAAGAAGATTGAGAAAAAGCAGGTAGAAAGAGGAAAACAATACTAAAAAAGAATATTGGCTCCCCTTAAACAAGAAGACAGAGCACCATGGTGCCCTCTAGCAGGCTTAGGGGAGTGTCAGTAAAGTAAATGGTACCCTAGTATACACTATAGGGGAGTGCCACTTTTTGGAAAACTCAAAAAAGGCTTCTAACAACTCAAATTCAGCAGAGACTCACTCAATGACTCTATAAACTCTTCAATGAGGAAGAGGGAAGGGAAAATAGACAAAAAATAAGCATCAAACAATAAATATCTAATCACAAGAAAAGGATTCAAGACAAAAAAAAGGAAAAACTAGTCAAAGTCCTTCCCTAGTGGAGTTGCCATTTTTTGTTGTGAGAAATCTTACCCTACAGACAGGTTAAGATCCCCTTTGGACCAAGACACCTATATTTGGTCCAAATAAAGAAGAGAAAAAGTGGTTGCTACTTTCCCTATAGATATAACTCAATCAATCAATCAAGAGAGAAGAAGAATGTGGCATACCTTGTTGCGATGTTCGTCCTCGATGCTCCAATTCTTGGGCTTGATCTCTAAGCTCCCCAATGCAAATGGAATCCTGCAAAGACTAGAAAAGGAACTCTTCCTCCTACTATATATGATTATACAAAGAAGATCTATCTATGAAGACTAAAACAGAAATAGACAAGAAAATGTAAACACGTGAACTTAAAGGGAATAGGCCAAGTTGATATTAATTGGAAAGCCAAATGAGGAACTTACAAAGCATGATTGATGATGCAACACTTCTTAAATCTCTCCTCATCCATCCCTTGCATGAATCTTGACATCAAAATGTATATTCTTCCTCTACAATCAAAGGTTTGATACCTCTATTGTTCCCCCCTTCACCTTGGAAATACCTTTAATATATAGGCTTGAGAGGCACAACCACCATGAGAAAATGAAGTATGTAGTTGAGGATATGGATCCTTAATATTGTGATATTATCCTAATATGAATCCATAGCATAGGGTTCAAGCACAACCAACCTAATCCTAAGAGAGTTGGCCCTTAGGAAAAGGTGGGAGATCCCTTAATTCCCTCTAACAAGATTGGCGCTCCCACAGAGTTGAACACAAGGCACCATCCTATAAAGTGGTGCTACCCTAACATGGCAAGGGGGTGCCATTCCATGAAGTGTCACTCCCCCAACATGGCTAGGGGGCGCCACCCTTCATAAATGCCCCAAAAAAGGTCGATTTTCCAAGAAAAAGGTGTGTTTTTGGCCTTGAAATGATGGGTTTCTTCCTCCAATATGACTTAGGGGTCATGGAAAATGTCTTTCATGGTGTCAACGGGTTGCGACACTCATAAAATTGAATTATAAACTTGGTAAGGTGCATATGACACTTGTGACAGTGCATGCCACACTTAACAAGGTGCATAGGTCACTTTGCGACACTTGCAACACTTAGGGTGAAAAAATCAAGTGTGCCATTTTGGTGTGTAACATGCTAAGCTCCCCTTTGAAACAATACCCCTATATTTGGTCCAAATACAAAAGAGAACAATTGGTTGCTACTTTCCCTATAGATCTAACTGAATCAATCAAACAAGAGAAGAAGAAGGATGTGGTGTACCTTGTTGCAATGTTCGTCCTCGCTTCTTCAATTCCGATGCTTGATCTCCAAGCTCCTCAATGCAAATGAAGTCTTGAAAATACTAGCAAAGGAACTCCTCCTCTTACTCTATATTATTGTAAAAATAAGATCTATCTATGGATACTGAAATGACAATATACAAGCAAATGTAGAAAACATGAACTTGAAGCGAACAATCCAAGTTGATATTAATTGGAAAGCCAAAGAAGGCACTTAAAAAGAATGATTAATGATGCAGTCACTTATACAAGCTCTCCTCATCCATCCCTTGCATGAATCTTGACAACAAAATGATGATGCTCCTCCCAAGATCGAAGGTTTGATATCTGAATTCTTCCCCCCTTCACCTTGGAAATACCCTCAATATATAGGCTTTGAGAGGTGCATCCACCATGAGAAAATGAAGGACATGGTTGAATATATGGATCCCTAAGTTGGGATTAGATCCTAGGATATATCCCATAGGGTGGGATTCAACCACAACAACCTCATCCAAATTGGAGCTGACCCTTAGAAAGAGGTGGAGGATCCCTTGATTTTGTCTAACAAGACCAACGCTCTCCCAGAGTTGAATATAGGGAACCATACTATAAAGTGGTACTCTCCTAACATGGAAAGGGGGCACCGGTCCATGAATTGGCACTCCCCCAACATGGCCAGGGGGTGCCACCCTTCATAAATGCCCAACATTGGTCGAATTTTCCAAGAAAAAGGTGTGTTTTTGTTGTTAGATGAGATGAGTTCTTCTTCCAACATGACGTAGGTATTGTGACAAATGTTTTCATGGTGCCAAGGGGTTGTGAAACTTATCAAATTGAATGCAACACTTGGTAATGTGCATACGACACTTGTGACAGTGCATGCGACACTTATGATAGTGCATGCAACACTTAACAAGTTGCATACGTCACTTTGCGACACTTAGGGTGCGACACTCAAGTGTGACATTTTGGTGTGTAACAAAGTTCATTGACATAAATACTACTAATTCATATTCATTTAGCTGTTATCTAGTCATATTTTTTTATCCCTAGACTAAATTTGTCATTCAAGTTAGTCATTTTTATTTGTGTCACTTAAAATTGCTCAAGTTTGGTAGTATTTAACTTAAAAAAAATTGCCATGACTAATGTTTTTGGTCACACAGTCACTAATTACTCATTTTTTATTAGTGTGTGCTTGGACAAATTTTCCATTGAACAAGGGTGTCATAAAGTATAACTTTACTTTTAATGCACAATACTATAGAAAAAAAAAATAACATGTCTATGGAAACTACACATAAAATACTTGAAAAACATAATATCTAGTTAGAATGATAGTACTCCCTCTATATATCTCTTTCTGGAGAAAATGTGTAATTTTTGGGAAATATTCCATTGATAATAATGTTCCCTACTCGAATATCTCATGGGGTTTTTTTAAATTGGGAAGCTAGTGACTTGGACCTATGAGAGTGTTTGATATATTCATAAATATTGTTTTGAATCTTCCCCATAAATTTTAAAATAGGGATATTGTCCTCAAGAAAGTCAATCCTTTTAGACTCCACACTCAAAGAAGAGGGTGGATTCATAGTAACATACTCATATCTCCTCCATATGATCATGATACCTGAAAATCCAGGGTGTGCAAGATCCATAGGAAAATTCGAATGGAATAATGTCAAATTACCACATTCAAGGCATCTTATTCCACTTGCACATTATTTACTAAAAAATAAAACTTTGAGATTCCTTCTGCATAATATTATTGAAATAAAACTGATCCAGGTGGATATCGGTGGCCACCCACCTTCTCCAACTGGCCCAAAACATGTTTCTGGCAATTTTGGTAATTTACTATTTTTAGCAGTTTTAACTTCCGGGGCCATTTTGAGGCCCTAAACGATGTTTTTTGGGAAAACGGTGGAGCAACATGGATCGTAGATCGATG
>JASDQU011178670.1:0-13233 GCA_032191745.1 Picea mariana
CTGTGCAGACATGTTCACAAAACCAGTACTGTTAGAGAAGCTAAAATGGTGCTTGGCTTCTCTTGGCTTGCAAAAAAGGTGATGAACAGAAGCAGGAGCAAGGTATCAGGTTAATTGTTGTCAAGGTGGAGATTGTTGGAAACGGTGACAACAACTCATCCGTGAATAGGATTTTAGATCCTATAAACCAGGATTGGTTGTAACCAATGCGACCAAGTTAGAATATGGGTGAGATCACAATTAATAATCAGTTTCTAATATATTTCTATAAATTTGTATGCCCGTAGAGGCTGTGTGTCAGAGAGGAGTGAGACCTGACTGTAATCTCCATTAGCTGAATAATAAGATAACCGATACCTATGCTTGGTGAACGTAGCCCAACTTTTGGGTGAACCACGTAAATTGTTGTGTTCTTTGTTTGCATTTGTATTGATTGTCCTATGGTAATTTGTGTTTCTGCACTTGCAAATTACAACAAATCTCAACAAGCAACTAAAGATTCTGAAGGATTTTTACTATAATATGGTATCATTGCTAACACTCACAAAACAAATGTTATGATAATCAAATCCAAAAAGATCTTTGAAGCAAATTTTATGTATGACTATAATAGTTTGAGGAAGTGACTGCATACAAATATTTCATCACTCATCTTCATGTCAAGATCAAGTGAACTATATAACATTAATAAAAGGATAAATGTAGGGTGGAAAGCTTATGATGGACTTGAAAATAGTTGTAAATCAACAAACATTTACATTTGGGATGAGAAGAAACTCTTCTTTGAGACTCTCACCAATTTTTTTTATCTTATATGATTGCGAAGTTTGGGGTTGCAACATCTCTAGAGATTTGTGGAGAAATGTCTTAAAATTGAAGGCAATATATCCTATCCTATCATATCATATCCTCCTCATAAAAACAAGTCGTTTACCCGTTGAGATCATGTCTATGACCAAGTACTTAATGTACAAGAACAAGATAAACAACATGGAAGAGGAAGCTCCCTAAGGTTGCTTCAAAATCTAGTCAAAACATCCATAACACTATTGACATAAAGATGCCAAGACTTCGCTAAATCATTGGGATATCTAGAAAGAGATCACTCTATAGAATAAGAATAACATTTGATAAATAATTAAAGGATAAGAGAAAACTAAGATACTATAAGGAGGTGATCAACCTTATTCTAGGTTTTATCTAGTATACAGAACAAACTTGGATGATCTACATAGTGAATAATTTTACAATTCCTAAAATGTCATGGATAAAATAATTTGTCATTTTTATAACACCAAGAGGATTGAAGATAAAAAAAAAATGTCTCTTAAAATGTCATTCCTACATCCATAATCTCAATTTCAAAATATTTATTATAATACCAACCTTTCTAACTTTATAACTCATCAAAACTATGATAATTCAAAATTTTATTTTTTTTATTCCATAAATTTAAAATTTATTTAATATTAAGTTATATATATATATATATATATATATATATATTATTTTAATTACTTTTACCTAATTATAACTAAAAAATATTAACTCCTCATTTTTCAATTTTCAAAAAGGTGTAGTTTCCATTAATATTTAATGTTAAAAACAATTTTCGTTTATATTTATTTATTTTTAAAATATTTATACTAAATTCATAATCTATGGTTTTGGATGGCGTTGCAGGGACGTTGGCGGACCCTCCAAAGATAAGGCAGAGCGGAGCAAATGAGGAAGCGAAGTTGAGCGATTTTCAGAAGGAATTGGTGCAGTTGGCGGCTATACTGAACGGAGATTATACTCTTAAGAGTTATCCAGCGGAGATAGGGAAGAAGATGAACGTGAGGGAGGGTAACAAATACGTAGAGGACGCTGTGAAGCGTTTCTTTGAGGCAAGCCGATTGGCTGAAACGCTTGGAGCTCATGACGATGAGATTGTGAAAATGAGACCTTCGCTCACCACCAGATCCACCAGTGGACCAACCTCCAAGACCACCAATCCCTAATAGAATAATATTCCATTTAGTGCTACATATTTAATTACAAATATACATATTCTCATTATGTGGCATATAAAACAGGTGAATGCAGCTAGCTAATATTATTTGGTATATAATTTTTTTCAAAAAAACCTATAGAAAATACAAGGAATGCTTCAAAATATTTTTATATAATTTAAACTAGCTTGTTTCAAGGAAATTTAAATGGATATAAATTATGATAGAATTAATGAAATGTTTTAATATTTAAAATTTCATTTTATATTTATTTATTTTTTATTTTTTATATAGTGGAAAAATTTATCATAATTAAGTTGTTAATAAGTAATGGAGATAGTCTTTATTGGTTGCTATCTACAAATGTAAGTTCACTAATAACTGTTATTTTAGGAAAATCATGTTCACTAATAAGGGAACATACTTTCACTCTTACCAAATGCCTCTTGGTCTTGAGTTGTTAACATGTCACCTGAAATAATCTACGAGTTTATAAGGGAACATACTTTCACTCTTATTAAATACCTCTTGGTTTTGAATTGTTAACATGTTTCCAAGAAAAACAAATTCTTAACCAAACAAAACCAATTTTAAATTATACTCCAAAACCAATTTAAAACTTTTTGAAAATAAATAGTTTATAAATTATTGAAACATTCAAATATTATTGAAAATTTCAATATTTTATACACAGCTTATCTAAAAAACACTTAAAAATAATATATTTAACTTTTTATCATAACTTTAAAAATTCAATTTTTTTTAGTATCTAAATTTCATTGCCCTCAATTATTACCTTTCACACTTAAAATTCAATTTTTCACTAACATCAATTATACCTTTTACACTTCAAATTCCATTTTCCTTTTGTTTTCAATAACACTAACGTATCTGTCTTCCTTTATTACTTCCACCCAACCCTATTATAAATATTCCAAACCCTTGAGTTTCTAACTTTATACAAAATTCTTGCATTTCTCTTCTAACGAGTGTAATACGTCTCCTTTTAAGCTTGAGAAGTTTTTATATGATGACAAATGTGTTTTTTACATAGTGTTTGTAAGATTAAAAAGAGAGGATAAAAAAATTACTAGTAAGATTAAAAAGAGAGGATAAAAAAATTAGTAATTTTTTTTATTATTTATTTAAGTCATTGTTTTAATGTGAAATTGATATTAAAATCTTCGAGGTTAGTTTGGTAGTTTAAATTTAAGGTTTTATGAATGAATTTATAATTACATGTTAATATAAGCATAATATTCAATATCATTATATGAATGAAATCTTCTTTATCTTCAATCTCCCCTTTAAGTTACATAAATTGTAAATTCTTTTTTCTCTGGGAGTTTTTGGAAGAGCTATTTACCAATTTTGCTTCAAGTGAGTTAGTTCTTAATTTAGAAATCATCATCTTTTTTTTATAAGCTTGCAATTTTATGAAGGTATTAAAGATGAATAAGCTTGGGATTGATGGTTTTTTATAATCACATAGTTTTCTTGTGTTTAATATTTTCATCAGTGCATAGGAATTTAGACTCTTTTTGTCACTAGGGCTCACAATCCCATGGTTATTTTTCCATTCTATATCATAGAATCACATTTTGCATAGTTAGGATCATTTATATTACCTCACAACACTCTCAACTCTATAACATGGTGGTGAATCAACATCCCACTTGGCTAGTAGGTGATGCCTTGTAGCTCACTAGATAAAGCATGACCTTCCCAAATTTTCAAAAAAATGTTGGCCTAGATACAATCTGGTTGAGTTTACTTTATCCAAATATCATATCAAGGCTTTTTTCCCAAAAGAGAACCTCATGAGGGAACCCAATGGATGCTTCCTCACATTAATGGATGGCATCCCTAGTAAACTCGTCAACATAGAGTAGTGCACTTCACTTGGGGGGATTCGAATTGGGCACTTATCGGCTCGGAACTAGCCAAATTCCCAAAAACGTCGGCAACAATTAATTGAGTTAACCTCTTGAACTTATATCAAAGTATATATGCAAGCTACACATCTATTAAAAATCTAGGATGAAGTCATAATTTGCAGGATGTTCCCTTTAACTTAAGGAAAATTGTTCTTTGGTTCTATAACCTTCTAGTGAGTAATATTCATATTCGATAGGAATGTTATGATTCATTCCTTAAAATTATGGGGCAATCAAATTCCACGATCATTGACCCTACACATTAATCAAATGAAGATGCAACTAAAAGAGAAAGTTAGATATTTTAACACTAAGTTCCACACCCTGCACCTTGCAGCCCCTATAAATCAATGACCCCTAATGAAGCTCACGTTTGAATTTTACATGAATTCCTTTGAACCTACCATGGATTTGTTCATAAAGAGAGTTGTGATTCATAATATTACTTTCAAAGGAGATTAAATGCAAAATAAGTGACTCATAATATTACTTTCAAAGGAGATTAAAAGAAAAATAAATTAAGGTCAATAGGGACATGCCATGTTTTAGGGAACCTTCATTCTTGATATCAAACCATTACTGGTGGTTTGTTCATAAAGAGAGTCATGATTCATAATATTTACTTTCAAAGGATATTATGCAAAAAAAATTAAGGTCAATAGGGACATGTCATGTTTGTAGGGCACCCTCACTCTTGATATCAAGCCTCACTAGTGGTCACTTTGAATGATTTGAATCTAAGGGCTCAATCCTTTTTTTTAAACTTGCTACTAATACCAACCTTGAAATGGAAAAAAAAATGTAGAGATCTATGAAGGAATTATCTAATGATTTGGTCAATTTTCAAAGGAAGGTTGAAGAGGGGTCTTCTTATGACTAAAATTCTTCATATGTTAGGGATTTGAATAACTTCAATGGGATAAACAACCATAATAACGCTTCCCTTAAAATATAAACTGTAATGGCTAATAACTGCATTGAAGTTAGTGGAGTGGTAATGGGGTATTAGTGTCCACAACACCAAGATGATCACAATGAAAGGAATGTCCTCAATTTTTGTAATGTGCCCAGATTCCCATCAGAGCCATGTTACTACCATTTTGACTATGTTCATTTTGTGCTTTCAAATTTTTTCCAACCTGGCTCATATTTACATAATTAACAACTCTAATACCATTCAATAATTATGCATGCATATGATATAGATATGCAAGCCTAATAACATGCACAAACATGCATAACAACATAGACATACATAAATATAAATGTGCATAGTAACATAAATTAAGCACATAAAAGACACATCATAAGCATCATAAAAAGACCATAACAAGAACACGTATCTTTTATGTAATAACTAACTTGTTGTATAAATTAGGCATTACACCCATCCATAGGAACTTATGTTCTATCTCTCTCAACAATAGGTAACCCTCGAGTTGGGGCTATGACTCCATTAGGATAAAGGCTACCTAATACAACTAGGTCTCACAAACAATATAGGTAAGTGTTTAGACCAAGGTACCAAACGACTACAACAATTCCAACCATCAATCTCACATTCCCCTCAACCTACACAACCCAAGGAAGTGTACCCCCTTCTTTTCATCACAGTCCCTTAGGCTCTCCCACTTCCCTTACAGGGCTCAAGCACAAGTTAGAGTTGTGGCTCCAGGAATTCCAGTTGCACCAATGGAGTCTCCAAGAACCCTCTAGGTCTCTCACACTGGGAAATATTACCCACCCAATTCCACCTCTATGGCTCCAGCCCTCCCCAAGGAAACCAAGGAGAATTGGCAATAGAAGCCCACCTAAGATTCACAAGGTTTACCAGGATCCAAGGTCTCAGTGGCTCTCTAGGATCATACCCCACTTCAGTTCACATAATTTACTAGGAATCCCCCTAGGAATGATCTATTTTCCATTGGAAAGAAATCTTATATATGCATGCCACCATTTTGACAAGTGGCACTCAAAGAAATACACTGCTACCACTTGGGAACTTGTCTCGTCACTTTGGAAACTTAGGATAAAGTACAGAAAGTTATGGATTATGCTTATATCATGCCTTTATGACTTAGGAATATATCCTCATAACGTGAATTTAGAATAAAATAAGGTTATGACTTTGGATTAAGAACATTTCTTGGTTTGTCCCCCTTACCTTTCCCTCTTGTGGAGTCCTAGCTCCCCATACTCTTTTTTCCTACAATCTGCAACTGTGATTTATTTTATTAATATATATGCGTATATGTACATTTTACATAGCTAGGCTCTTCGGCCAAAACCATTACAAGAACTCTGTCCCAAACCACACCATCCAAGAATTAAACTTAATCAAAAAGTTGACTAATGTAACATGTCTGTCGACTATATGGACAAGTCGATTGAGTAGTCAACCTAATCGACCATTAAGTTGGTTCAACCAAGGCAACATGTCACTCGAACTAGTCATTCACCGGCCTATATCATATGTACATATACAATTTACAAATTGACAGTAAAACCGGGGTATTGTATTCCCCTCCCCCTTATTTTTTCATTATTCTCAGTGCATCATATACCAATATACAATCAAAATTGCTAAAAATATTCAAAAATATGTGGGTACTCCTCTCGCATGGTGTCCCGAGGCTCCCATGTAGCATCTTTAGGACCATAGCAAGTTCATTGAACCTTCAATAGGTTGATGGCTCAATTTCAGAGCACCTTGGTCTTCCTGTGCAATATGCACATCGACTGGACCCGGAAGTAGCCCTTGTGATCCACCTAAATCATAGTCCAATCAATTGTGTTTAGGATCAAGCACATAATCTCTAAGAAAATACAGATGAAAAAAATTATGTATGTGCATGGATGTAGTCAAAGCTAGCATGTATGCAATAAGATTGGTTCTTTCTAGAATCTCAAATGGGCCGCAATAACATGCTACCAATTTTGAGTAGGTTCCCAATTGTTGATGTTGTATCGCCAGATAGGTACTTCCACACACGTCTATGTGTCTAGACATGTGGAATTAGTCCAAAGCCTTCGATCTTAATAATTTACTTTAATTAAAGGAATTATTAAAGTAAAGTGATTTTATTAATTAGTTCAGTTTAATTTGATGAAATGATAAAGTTATTACCATTAGTGAATTAAATCTTGGCCATTGATCTCAAGTGAGGTGAGATTTAATCTCAGTCGTCAATCACTTTGGAGATTAGGGTTAGGTAATAACTCAACATTATAAAAGAAAGGCTAGGGTGAAGGAGGAAGATACTTCTATGATCATATCATAGAGAGAGAAAAGAAGGAATTTTTCTCAAGGAGATATCGTATAGGTGAAGAAATAATTTAATTTAGAGATCAGTACAGGGCAGTGAGAAGAGAGAACAAGGGCATCTGCAAGAAGATTTGAAAAATTGGATCCACAACAACTGAGCAGAGTTGTATGCACTTCATAGGTCAATTAGGGTGTGTATGTATGTGGGATAAAGTGGAAGAAATCACGTACATACACATTCTATAGTGAGGACATATGCATACAGATATGAAAAAGTGTTTTCATGATCATACATCCAAGGAAGAGTTGCCAGGGTTTGTAGGTGTTTTCTATAGTTTTCTATATTTCTCAATGGGCGATTTTCCTAGGTTTGGGGGCCCTTGTAAGAATTGATATTATTCTAATGATAAGTTTATTTTAAGGAAAAATATCTTTTTTTATTTTGTATGAGATTTGGTTTCCAATATTGCTTCTACTAATTGTTTCCATTGATTATTATAGCAAGTGTATTTTGTTTTGTGAGTTATTAATTTGATTTGAAGCAAGGAAATCACTAATAAACAATTTACCTAGGTGTTGGGATTAGAAAATCAACATGGTATCGGAGCTCTCACTCTGAGAGGGAGGTGAATTTTGGTTACACAATAGTTTACGACAATATATCTATTAGATATGAAATCCAACAAGGTGTAACAGTGGGTGTTTAAAGACCCAAACATTGATCCATGATAGTTTGCAGTAGATTTGTCAAATTTCCAAGGAGATCTTTGTAGAGATATAAACCAACAATGAAATTATTGTGGGTTGTTGAAGGAATAAGCACACGCCAATTGATTTTGATCAAATATAAGAAATTACGACAACAAGTCTTAGATTCGAAGACAGATTAGATGGAGCATCCAACTTCCTGTCCTGGAAAGAAAGAGTTAATTTTATTTTGAAGGAATATGATCTTTGGGAGATTGTTGACAAAGTAGTTCCTTCACCAACAAATCCATAAGAATTGGAAGCTCACTGGAATAAGTATATCAAATCCTAGTGGGTAATTTTGGATGCAGTGAAGGATCATTTGATTCCTCAATTATCCAAGAAGAAGATGACCAAGGAAATATTTGATGCCCTGGTAGGTTTATTCCAGAGAAATAACTTGAATAGGAAGATGATCTTGAGAAACAATATCAGATCTATCCAGATGTCTAGATCTGAAAATATTACCAACTACTTCACGAGGATGACCTAGACACATCATCAACTTGCAACCATTGGGGAGAAAGTGGATGAGGGGGAACTTGTAAATGTGGCATTGAATGGTGTTGGCACTGTGTGCGGTTGTCATACCCTAGGTTTGAATTATCTTGACCAACAAAAACCTTCAGACACCGAACCTTTTAGCATCACTTGCATGTAGATAAAGTCTCACGTGAGGCATCTATTGGGGCTTCATGAACTGAGTTTCTGCAGTAGTGAGGGAATGGGAGGTGATCATTGTTGTCATTCTTACCTATCTATAATGTGTGCATTATTCTTTATTTATTATTATTAGGTTACTTAGTGAAATCAATTATGTATTACCGTTATACTTCATATTACAACTCAAACCAATTCATGTAAAATTCATACTATTGCACAATGATCACACAAAGAATAATTCTAGTCTAACATGCATCAAGAAAGTATCCATGATCAATCACCTAAAAGACAAATAAACACAGTAGTTATCATGGTTCACCCAACTTGGGCTACGTCCACAATGATTGGCTTCTTTATTATTCATTATGCACTTGTCTAGGGCTTGCGCACTATGCTTACAAAGATACATCATGCTATATTTTCCTTCTCCTATCCTAGCCGCTCTACAATGCAAGCCTCTCTCTCTCTCTCTCTCTGCATCATCTCCTTAACATTCAAACCTAGAATCTTTTCCTCTCATTCTATTCTATCACTCTCTTCTCAACCAAAATAGAACAGAGAACACACTAGAAAGGAAGGAACCCATATCTTCCCAACCCTTTACATATTTATACATAAATTATAGGGCTTAAAACTCTAGTTTGTTCATTCCAAAACCCTATTAAAATTCATGATAACTCAATTTGACTTGTTGTTCAGGTTGCTTTTCCTTCTTTGATGCCTGCATGTTGCTTTTGCATTCTGACTGTTGTTCTTCTTGCTTATGCACGTCCTTCTATCTTTAGCACATCGAGTTGTCATCCTTCATTTTCGCCCGCTTTATTCTCTTTCTTTATTCTCTTCTTTATCCCTTTTCTTTATTCCTCTGATCTATTATTCTTTTTGTGCATTGTAATCCTGAATTCACCTCAACTGCACACTCCCAAGCCTTCCTTGTCTTCCTTGTTCTTTTGCACACATATTCAATACTTAGAATTTTTCATGAATATTATTTCCACAAAGCATGTCCAACATTCCCCCAAAACTCACTTGTGGCTCGTCCCAAGCCACTCAGGCCTGTTGCACACCCCTCCATGCTTTGATGAACTTTTGGGAGGCTTCCTTGGCTGCCTCAAATTCCTTTATTATAGATGCCTTTGTTTCCAAAATATCTTCTACCCTCTACGCAATTAAGGATGTAAGTTTTCTTTTGTTTCATATGTTGCGTATTTCACCTTTCTCTGCGGAGTGACCAATTCTCCTATCACCCTCAATGCTTCTTTTTGTAGCGGTCCTAATCGCTACTAGAGGATCTTCTGTTGATCCCGCATCCTTTCAAATTCTACGTATGATTGCCTATGTACCAAAATTTTCATCATATGTTTAGAGAGTGGAAGGGTGTTTATTCTTTTCTAAGATTTTTGCGCCTTTTCATGTGCATCCCTTAAATTTTCTTCCACATCCTTCATCTATGGATATTCTACTAAGTTTGTCTAGATTTGTGCACTTTCCTCACATAGTTTTGTGCATTCTTCTTCCACTTTATTAATATTGGCTATGATTGTCAGTGTCATTCTTTCTTTGCCTTCTCTTTCCTCTAGTGGCGTTCCCGATGTATTGTGCATATGTAATTCCTTAATTATTTTGTGGAATCCTTTGATGACTTCACCAATTTTCAAAAACTTCTCCTCCACAATATCCTCTACTACTATCAATACCTCCAGAATTTCTTTGTACAACTTCTATATGACCACTTGTATCTTCTATGCCATTATCTCGGATTCGTCCTTATCTTTTAGATCTTTCCTAGCCCTTTCCTCGACCTCATTCTTTTCCTTCATTGTTTCTTCCACTCTTCCTTCAACTTCTCTCTTTTTCTGTATAACAATGGTGTATTGTTTCTACAACTTATTTGTTTCATCCATCACTTTGGTCATTTCTTGGTTTGATTCATTTGCACGGAGCCTAATCTCATGCAAAATTCCTATTTTTAATCTTTGCAATCTGTGTATGGGAATCCGTGACACCAATATCTTCAAGTGGCTTAGTGTCTTCATCTATTCTTGTAGTTCAAACATTGGGAATTTGACTGCATCTATCTCGATTTGTAATGTTTTTCACCCTGCTACTAGCTCGATTGGCATTATGTGCTTCCTCTACCGAACTTGTGTTTGGTTGTCCACCCGCTATGTGCTCTGGTATTATTCTGGTTACTTCCAAGAGATGTTGTAATGTTACCAATTTATCCTACACCTTCTAGTGTTTTTCTGCTTATTTCCTTTTCTCTTCCTCAATGACTTCCTTGCGGCATATCGTACTTGGTAGTTGATTCATTCCATGTCGTCATTGGTCAAAGTATAGACTGGGGGTACCTTGTGTGATTTGTTCTTGTTGTGTGCACCTCTTGTTGGCTCCTTCCCCTTATATTTTTGTTTCACTCCTGCTGTGGGAGTTGGGGACTGCACTTCTTCTACTGATGGGCCTAGCATATCTCCTACGCCATTGTTCTAGTCATTCCCCTTCCCCTCTCCTAGTTCTTCTTCATCCTTGTCCTTTTCTTCTTCATCTCTTGAGATCCATGTTTGTTCTGATTTACAATAAGCTTCCCAATCATTAGCGATCAGGCATACATCATACGTTTTCAACATGTAGTTGGTTGGAAACCATTGGTGCGCAGGGTCATTCTTTTTCTTGCACCTACATATGGTGCATCCCTACCTTAAACTGCGTGATGTCTTGATAGGTTTCTTTCATGTACTTGATCGATGTATGTGCGATGATTTACCTGATCACGTCAAAGTATACATAAAATGTAACATTGTTGTCCATTTTCCTCCTTTTGTTTGGTGTATTCCATAAGTTGGTATATTGTTTCAGTTGCAATTCCTTTACCAGTTGTTCTCATATGTTGGTAATAACCTAGTTCCTTCCATCCTACTAGTGCAATCAAAATAAGAAGCTGGGCATAATGAAATTATGTACCCTTCTCCTGGGCCTCTATACAGACTGTTAAAAATAGGTTCACCAAGAAGGTGGCCCAATTCATTTGGACCCCTTCTGAGCATTTTTCTATGGCTGCAATTACTGCGGAGGATACTTCATCCTTGCAGCACTTCCACAACAATTTGTAGGCTAGCACCTGTGTTTCAAACTAGACCCCGTCATCTTTGATGTTCCTAACATCCAACCCCCATTTTTCCCTGAAGGTATGAAACTTTTCCTTCATGGCTTCTGATTGCGCTTTCTCTCCTACTTTGCTGAAAAATGTGTCTGGATCCTCTCCTGCTTTTGGTAACCTTGTGATCCATGCAATTAATTTGGTATCAATCAATATTAGTGGGGTAAGCCAAAACATTCCTCCATGGATGCAATTGAGTAGTAAGTTGACACATGCATCAATTTCTAGGCTACGTCCAAAATGGGGAATCTCCATTAGGTTTCGTATCCTTGACTTCTCCAGTCTTTTTTCCCACGTATGTGGTTCCAAAAATATTGCTCATGTGCCTGGTACGCTCTTGGTGCACAATTAATTTTCCCTATCCAACTCGGGAAACTTCTTCTCATTTGTGATATCGTGACCTACAAATTTGAGGGAGGCAATCTTGTCGAGCATGTCCCCTTCAAAACTTACACCAGGTGGAACCGTTGGTGTGGCTAGTAGGTATTTTCCATCTGCTGGTACTTTGACTTGAGGCACGTTGTATTTTTTGGGTGGTGTATACTCTTTGTGAAAATTTTCTTGCAAATCCGAAGCTTTGGGTATTTCCTCGACCTATGGTGTGACTAATGGGAGTTTTGATTTCTTCTGTTCCACCATTGATGGCGCTCCGACTTTCTGTGGGGCCATTGTTTCATGCAACAAGTTTCTTTACTTTCTCTGTGTGTGTTCTGGTGCGGTTGTAATTCGGCTATGAGTTTGCTCTGGTTCGTTCTCACTTGCATGCAACTCATTAACACAATATGAGGGTTAATTTTCCTCAAAACCAAGGGTTTCCCAACATAATGTTCTCCTTGTCTTATGTCAATTTGAAAATGAAAGGGTTGTAATCACATGCTCCCATTTATTTTTTATTTTGTTAGGGGGATTTTTGTAGGGGGAAGGAGTCATGTAAGCAGATTCTACAGGGTNTGATTCATGTAAGCACATTTTACAGGGTGAGAGGGATTTTGTAGTTCCTTTTCCATATGCAGACCCACCTAGTGCATTTAGAAACCTTCAACTAGAAAAGGAAGAAATTGAAAAAAAAAATACCAATTTCGGCGGTGGCATGTTCGGCCTAGACCTTCTTTGTCACTTTCGCTCCTTCTCCTTCTCTTGGCTTAGCACCTTCTCTTTCTTTGTATTTGTCTCTTTCTCCTTCTACTTCTTGTCCTAGCTCCTTCTCCTTCTCCTATCTCCTCCTTTTCTTTCTTTGTCTCTGCTCGACGCCTGTCTCCTAGAAAGGCATAGGCTTCTCCTTCTCTATATTTTTCTCTAGTGCTCGACGCATGTCTCTTGGAATGACGCGGGGTCATGTGGAATGATTCAGGGTGTGGAAAGACCATGCGCGGGGTGTGGGTTGTAGTTTGTTTGAATTTTTATGTTTTTTTTTAATTAATATATATATTATAAATTGTTTGTATTTGTATGTTTTTTTTTTTAATATAT
>JASDQU011178670.1:13295-26315 GCA_032191745.1 Picea mariana
AATGATCACGCCAATGACGATATGATGATGATGATCACGATAATGAAAATGATGATGTTAATGACAATAAGGAGTGTGCCATTTGTGAATTGGGAGTGGTTAATTTCCTTCACCCCTCTCACTATTTTAAGGCCCTTTGGGTTCCCAAACATGATGATAATACCATATTTAATTGTCCCACCAATATTTTTTTGATATCTAAACTATGGAACCTAAACTACCCTTCCAAAACTTTCCTACCATTTCTAGCATATTACTTCGTTCTATCTTTGTTTCCTAGAGGAGATGAATGTTTGGTTGATTTTCTCTTATCATTTCTCTTAATGTTTCCTTCTTTGCCACATTACCCATTCCTTTGTATTTCCAAGACACAACCTTCATCATTTAATGGATTGCAATTTGGTACAATTTCCAAAGGCATTTTCCATAGTTGGTTGAGAGGACAAATTGTGTCCCTAGTTGTTATTTCCTCTATCTTTTCATTATTAGTTTTATGGCCACTTTTTTGTTGTGATTTTTCCATTTCTCCCTTGTCATCCTCTTGAAGATGAACATTGATGCTTATTATTTTTCACCATACCACTAAATGAGGGCTATAAGCTAAAAGGGGTAGGAGAGGATGAGAAACAAACAGTTAATGACGGGGGAGCAAGCTGAGAGACAAATTCCTCAAAAACTAAAGGTGAATCCGAGGAGCAAGGGAGAGGGGATATGATCTAGGGGTGGGAGGGGAAGGATCCAAAGAGGAGTATGGAGGGAATGAAAAAAAGGATATTAAGGCCCTATGTAAAGGCCCCTAATTCCCTATGTTAAGGCCCTAACACTCATTTAATATTAGTTTGTTAGTTATGGTTAGGTTGGCTTAGTTTAGGTTACATCATGTATATCACTTTATATCATATTTATAATAAAGGAGATTCATCTGTATAGGAATATTGTCTAGTATAGGATGTAGGTTTTTACTTCTTTGGGATTAAATCTAAGGAGGAGGAGTTTATTCATCCCCCTGATTTTATTCCCTAATCAAGAAAGAGAAAAGTAAATCCCTCTTAAGTATGAATATTTCCAGGGTAGAAACAATGGAAAGGGAGAAGAAGGCATGCATCTCTCATAGGAAGTATGGATGCTACCTTGAATATGAAGCTAGGAATGCAACAAAAATTCCATGAGAACCTCAATATCCAAGCTTGGAATTTAATGGCGACATTGATAACAGTGGTAATGGAGAGAAGAGAATGGTTGATCTTACATCTGAGCATCCAATGAAAAGTGCATATTTCACATTCAAAGATAAATCTAATTTGTTTTCTACACATATTGTTGAGTCCAAAGGCCATGAAGAATTTATTCTTCATGAAGATCTAATTATAGCATGGATGGAGAAAGTTTACCAAAAATAAGAACAAAGAACATATAGGAAATGGCTAATTTGTTACCTTCCAAACTCTAATGACATCTAGCATCCCATCAGCCCTCTTCATGCATGGTTCTCATAGCCTTATAAAATTGCATACATGATTCCATTGGAGGTGCCATGTCACCTAGTGGATCCACTTTCCAATTAGGTTAGGTGGGTAGGTTGTCCATTTTTCTTAGTCAATTCCCTACATTTTCCTTTCAATCTTTCTATCATTTAGTTTATTTTTAGGATTATTTCCAACAAGATATTATGTTGTCATAAAACACAAAATATAAGAAGAAGCAAAGTTTTGACTCCAAAGTACAATTTTTAAGGCATTGGTTTACTCACCCTAGAGTCTAGTTCTTGGAACCTCACAAGGAAGATCCATCTCACAAAAGGAGTTGTTGTTGTCACCTAAAAGGGCTCACTACTCAAAATTGTCCCTTTTACCTATGGGGCCCACCTCGTGCCAAATTTTGCAAATTAACTAAATAATATATTTGAATGTAGAAAGTGGATCACACATGCTTATTGGTGTCATTGATCATGTTGGAGCTAACATAACCCAATTTAAAATTGCAAAAGTATGAAAAGTTGTTTTGTCTCGTGGTGCCCACCTTAGGTGAAATTGTGTTTTCAAGCCAAATGATTAATTCAAGTGCAAAAAGTGGTTGTTATGGGTTTTGTAAGGTCACTAGTCATATTGGGACTAACATAGTCTGATTCAGATTTGAAGAAGTATGAAACTGCAACATTAAAAAAACTCCCACTAGGATGCCAAGTTTCTCATTCTACTTTATAAAGTACATGAGAAATGCTTTAAAATATATTGTGTAGATTGTATTTGGAAATCCCTCTATGTCTTCTATATCCATCATTCTATGGAATTAAAATCAGAGGTCTTATGCCTAGTATATCCCTATTTTTTTCCAAGGACCCATGCAAAAGGAGTTTGTGGTTGAGTTCAAAAAGGGGTTTTATATGCCTAGAATTTTGGTCACTCTCATCATTTATAACTTATCATTTTTCGCATTCTTCCATAATCCTTTCTCTACATCCTTATCCATCCACATTCCCATTTCTTTTCATTTCACCTTACTCTTTATTCATCCACATCCCTTATCCTCCACATCACATTCTTTTGCATCCACCTTTCTCCTATTATCCCTCACTCTACATCCTTTCTTCTTTATACATTCCCCTATCCACACCTCCACATCCTTTTCCAACATGGAAACCAGAGATCTGAAGCCACCCACAATTGCATTACCCTAATATTCCTTCTCTGCATCCACTATATATCCTTAGTTTTTCCCTACTTACCTTTCACACTTCCTAATGAAAACTCAACCTATCACAACATGACACATGGAAAGAAGTACAACATGACACATGGTAAGTAGGTGGGCACATGGAATGGCAACACTTAGTAGGCAAGGTTTGACTGTGATGGTTGGATAATGATGTGGCATTCATGGACCAATTGATGGAGCTTGCTAGCCTTAGTGTTGCAACATTCAAAGAAAATGCTTACAAGACAAATGAATATGGTCACGGGGTGCTCATCATTTCTAGTCTTAACGACAATAGTGGGGATGGACTTGGGGTTGGGAACCACCTTTATCATTTTGGATATATTCCATTTAATTAATATCTAGATCAAATGAATAAACCTCTTTATCACTGAATTGTTACTTAGCTAGGGCACTTTCTATTCCATTCTTGTCACTCGAGGAGTTACCAATAGAACTGGCCAACAATTTTGAGATTGTCATGGATGCAATGTTTGGTTTTTCACTCGACAAAAATGTGGAATACTTGTGATTGTGTTTGTAGATATTCCTACAAGATGGCATGTTGAACAAGGAGACATTGAAGGGATAGGCCTCAAACCAAATATTTTTGTAATGTGATGTATGTGCACATTGGAAATTCCCCATCATTTGATGTAACATCTCTTTGAGAGAACTAAGTTTCTCCAAATTTCCCTAGGGATAATAGAGTAAACATCACAATTGAATCCTAGTACTTTGCCTCTACACCATTTCCACAGATTGATTCATTCATCAATTGATTAACAAATCGATGATGGAATAAAATACTAACAAATGTGATCTAATTTCCCATAGGACCTTGCATCATTTGAAGGGGAGGGGGCTGCCTCGGTTTTTACACCTCATGAATGGCCCACAACAAATCAAAAAAGATAATCAATGATCTAGGTAAGCTTGTATGGGATGAGGTTTTGGGTAGTATTCTAAACTCCATCTGTCGTAAAAGGTGGATAACTCCATATAACAACCAAGATTTGATCGTGAGGTCTATCCTCCATTTACAAATAATTGTGAGCACAAGTCATCCTACAAGGAAGATGTTATATGTCATTTTTGGCAGCCCTACATGTTTTTTCTTTTTCGAATGACAAATAACACCTCCTATAGCTGCCATCACCCCATCTTGTAATTATCACTATTCTAGGGTGATTATGGGGTTGTAAAAAGGATGTTTGATTATTCTTCGTTTTACTTTTATTTCGCATTTTCATGCTTGATTCATGACTGTAAGCATGAATCAAGCAATTGAAACTTAATTTCGCATTTTGATTCTATCCAAGGCTTGGTTTCAAGAGGTCAATGGGCTTACAACTTCCTCATTTTAATAATTTTTCCGATCTTATCATATACCAATGAAATACCTATGTTGAATTGCTATTTGATTATACACTTATCTTTGTTCAATATACCAAAATTTGATTAGCATTTGGTTTGCAAAAAAAACATATCTATATCCTAGCCTTTGCAAATCAATTGTACCCATTACATGTCATGGGAATGAAACGCACTAGGATCATATCCTGTACGTCGCATTGGCAGGAAAAATGAGTTGGCAGGCCTCTCATTTCGAGTTAAGATTTTTGGTAATGGGATGTACTCAAAGCATTCATGACCAGGAGCGTTTAAACCCCATAACCAAGACCTCCATATTTTTGTTTTGATCACACAGGCTCTCTGCTTATTTTATTTTCATGGAATCCATTCAGACTTACCCCTCCTACCTCTGTCATCTAAACCCCCAGTTAGTTCGATTCACTCTTATTACAGTCTGTTCAATCCCGTTTTTTCCTGCCAGAGACACGTTTTTGCAGGAAGGTTTCTAGGAAAACCGTTACGAATTATATCAAACCCTTGAAAACCCAGAACGGAGCTGAGCCCATTTACCTTCATTGCGGGCAGTTTCTCCAGAAACTAGATCATTGCAGAGATATGTCTCGATCTTTGGAGGTAAATTTCTAAGAGTTTTCATTCTGGTTGAGATAAACGTTTATTTTATTTTATTGTTATTTTGCTACAGCAATTCCTGTAGAAACCTCTGTAATGGATAAACCTATGATAGAAAATCCTCTTAAATTCTCGAGTGGTAAACCAGGGTCTTTGGGTTAAAACCCTCGTGAAGGGACAACACCCGATCAATCTTTGAGTGAACAATAGGATGCTAGTTCCAAGGTTATTAAAACTCCTGAGCATGAAATTGTTTGCCAATCCAACAACGAATAACCTCCCACCGTGTCTGTAAGACAACAACCAATTTACATGTATCAATATTTGGTCAAAATCGGACAGTGGATAGTGAAATTGTTTTAACACACAGTCATGCACTTGCTCAACCATTTGCCCCTGCTGTAAATTGTGAAGTGTGTTTACACTGGATAGGTCTGTATTACATAGACATTCTTGTCCTTCAAAAAAGATCCAGGTTCTTACGGCTCAAAACTACTCATTGACAATTGAAAACTGCGAGCTCAAAGCCAATGCACAAAGACAAGCAAAACATTTAAAAAAAAAACAGGAAACATCATCATAAAAAACGTTGACAGTGTCAAGGCTGTGATCAACTCTGAGATTTTGTGATTCAATTTTGTTGTTGGTTAAATGGTAAGATTGGTTTGTTATGCTTTTATTTGTTATTTTGCTAAATTAATCTAGATCTATTTGGATTTATGTTATCAATAATAAGACTGGCTGAGATTCTGTAGACAAGTCAAAATTCTCATATAAAATTTAGCAATTGATTGTTAATAAAATATTTGACTTACCCATTTTGTTTTTATTTTAGGATGGGATGTATATGATGATGATTTTGTGGGATGAATCATGCTGGACTTAGTCGATCTGCTATCCTCTTTTTGCTAATTTTGTAAATAGGAGAAAATTCTCACAAATTTAGAAGATTTAGTTTGATCTTGAGTGGCTCTAAGCCTTCTATTTTTGTAATTTTGAGATCCTTTTGAGATATGATCCTATCTTAGAAGATAGGATGCTTAGTTTACCTAAACTCTTTAAATAAACAGTATTTTGTAATAGAGAGGAGTTGGGCTTAGAGCAAGAGATGGACAAGTAATTCCAAAACATAATATTAATGGCATATACACATTTTGGCTTTAGCCTTTTGTTTATAATGTTGTTGTTTATGTTTTGTTAACTCTGTTGCATGTATAGGTCTGATATATTTAGATTAAATGATCTATGATGCGCATGATTTTTATATTATAAATACCATCTACAACTTGCTTCTCAAAATATAAATACTGTGATCATATCTTTAATATAAATGATAAGATTTAGCTCTGAATTTTAATTGAATGATAAGATTTATCTCTGAATTTTAATTGAATGATAAGATGCATAGGTTGCTTTCAGATTTATCTCGTGGAAATCATGTATAATTATGAGATCACAAGTTTATGTTTGTTTTTTGTTTTCTGCCATTAAAACCTAATATGCTAATACATTGTTCTGAATTTATTTAGGACAATCATAAGGTTCATTGCAGATTTCTCTTTTGGACATGGTAGTTGGATGTTCACCACTCATGCGGATGCTTGGAGAAACCTCACTAAATCACTGACAGGTTAGCTTCTTTGTATTTTTCTGTTATTCACATATCACTGAAACTAGAATATATGGTTCAGCTTTTGACTATCCACATGTTCACTTTTCATTGAAATTTTTACAAGTTTTTTTAGCTTTATAAAGGAAAAACAAAACAAAAAAAATTATATGCTTTCCTTATCTGCTTCTTACAAGCAATTTAGTTTTCCATCGATTTTCGTAAGTTTCGATTAAAACTTGCAGCTTGTAAATAATGTACATAAATGATATTTATCTATCTTTTGCTTAAATACACCTACTACAGTTACATTAGAGCATATGTACATATATATATAGTGTTTAGTAATTAGATAGTTATTTCATTTCTTTCATTTTTGTTTCTCTTAGGATTTTTAGATTGGCTAACGGAGCCATTAAACCCATCAGAACGAGTTACACCAAACGGCTTGGTTTACTTAGACAACCCTGGACTGGACTCATTCTTCCAGTTGATGGAAAGTCATTTTTGCTCGTCAACAAATGGCACTAGAAGGAGGGCCGACTGACAAGCTGGCCTTGTAGGAGCCTTTATTTTAAATGTATTCAATTTCCCCATGGATCCCCAAATCACTATGTTGGAACATGCTTTCCACTTCTCATTACCCGATGTTCCCAATGAGACAGTCTCTCGCTTGTCCAAACTCACCTTTAATGGTGGGGGCAATGTATCTGCCAAAGACCACCTTAACAAGTTTTGGTGCAAATGCATCAAACATAACATTTTTGATTTAAAAGTTTTGTGCAAATTGTTTGCTTTTACTTTTAGGGGTCAGATTAAACATTGGTTTGAGTCTTTTACAACATATCACATTTTTTTTTGGTTTCAATTTGTAGATGAATTTTCAGATGCTTTTGAAATCTATGATTACAATCAATTATGTGAAGAATTTCAGACTTTTCTAATCAATGGTGATTTATCTTCAGGAAGACTTTTCGACAAGAATCCATCATGTTCTCTGTAAATTTAATCTCGATGACATGTCATTTGTATTAAATCTCCTCTATGATGCTTGTGTCCCTTTCATCCAGTCATACTCAATCACGAATGAAGAACTAGTTACAAATCCTATCACTCAATTGCGAGAAGAATTTTGTTCGCAGGATGAGAAGAATCCTTCCGAAAATTTTGAACAAGCAAGAGGGGTAGAATCTATTGACAAGGTTCTCACTGACAACCAAAATGGTTTTTCCTCTGAATCATTGTATTTTTAGTCTTCAACCATTGTGGAAGAAGATTCGTTTCTGGTTCAATGTGAATGTCCATATTCTTATAAATCATGCTCTAATCAATATTTAAATTCAGTTCTTGAAGAATACTTAGATGACGAAAGTCATCTTAAACATTCTAACACTCCTATGAAACTGATTAGAGATGAAGATATGCAATTGGAAGGAGAAACCTCAAACTTGCATCCTCAAATCGTACCTTATCCACATGAAAGATCAGATGTTTTTCATGAAAGTTTTGAATTATCTATCATACGGGAGGAAAGCCTAGATGATCATATTATGTTGAAGAATTTATCACCAAAATAGAGTGAAAGTTTTAAAGAGAGTGAAGAGAAATGTCTCGAGAATACCATTGTTAAATATCATAGCTCAAGAGATTCTTTTCATGTGCTTATTTCTAATTCCTTTTACTCTTTACATCCTGATCTCTTCTTAGAGGCTGGTGGACTCGATACTTTACCCACAACATCCTCCTCTTTTCCGCCACAATCATATCCTTTCGATATGCCAAGATTTGGTGAAATTAATTCCAAACATAACATTTATAAAGTCGGATTTGACACTCTTTCACTTTCATCACTCACATGGGAAAAAGACATGTTGCGAGATGATTTTACACAGTTTATTTTCGAAAAAGACAATGCACTCTCTCTTATGGAGATCAAACATTCTACACTGCATATTCATTCTTTAATAAGCTTGAATTTTAATGTTTATGCTTCACATTTTGAAATGATCAATCTCATAAAAGGAAGTGTTCAAATCAATGATCTAATTGATGTCATGAATCCTCTTATGATGCGTTCCCCGTTGATATATCCATTTCATCAAAGTCATAGTTTGCATCCTAATTTTTATGACAGGATCTTAGAATGGCTTGAAGGTTCATATATAAAAAATCTTCATAATAAAGATAAAGTTTTGCTTGCCTTATTTCTACCTAAATATCTTGGAAGAATGACATGATTTTTTTTTTATCCTCCATGTGAAGAAATTATTGAACACTTGGAAAATTGTCAGGATGCTGAGACGCTTCGGCTTTGGCTGATGGTTATGTTAGGTCTCCATAATCTTGACAAGTTTTCCAAAATCACTTACACTCATCCATGCCATTATGACCCTTATCACAACAAGATTGCACAATGGCTGGAGGATTCATACATCAAGAAATTTCAAGGGAATGGTAAGATCATGCTTGCTTTGTTTTTAAATGAGGATTATGAAGGTAAGTATGATATATTTCTGTCATTTTTTGATATACTACCATTCTTTTTAGTAATATTTGATTTTGTTTCCATTGCAAGAATGGAGTTACTTCAATGGCTACATTGGAAGCATGACTTCACGTAGTATTCTGATTTGTTTGGTAGTTAGAGTAGTTTTAGGAATATGTTTTCTTTTAGTTTTATTTCTCATTGTTTCTCTTTGTAATAATGCAGTCGTGAATACAAGTGGGCGCACCAAGAGAACCATGATATGACTGTTGTCAGGGAAGTCCACTTGATCCTTTTCTCTCTGATTTTCGTTGAGTATTTCTTTTCAAAGCCGCAGTATTATTATGAAAATTTTAAATGGAAAGTAAAGAGATAAATAAATCTGAACTAAAAATTCAACCCTGACCCAAGGTACCACGAGTAGGACAGCATTCACATCAATGAGGATTTTTTTATGTTCTTTCAGTCTCCCAAGAGATATTTCGTGTGATGTTTTCAGATCCACCTTTGTACATATTTTTTTAGTTTTGATTTACTTTTGTTTTCTGATTTTGGTTCTTTTTTTTGCTTGTTTTCGCTGCTTTCTGGTTAAACTTATGTTTGTGACACCTTTTTAGTTCATGAAGGGAAACTAGAATGCCTCATTATGAAGCAACAGTTAAGGTCTTTTCAGAGCATCGATACTGTAAATTGTTGAAACACAGACTAGCTAAATAAACTTTATGTTTGAAGTTGGTTTCCTGGTTTCACTTTATAATCATGAGCAGACACGATCATCATTAAAGCTCTTTACGCTGTCCCTGTTTTTAAAGAAAACAACTCAAGTATGCCTTCCTGTCCTCAAAAGATTAGTTTCATCAGAAAACTATTTTCAGATCATAATGAAGGTTATCAAGAAAAAATTAATGACTGGAAAATAACAAGTATTCTGAAAACTAAAACTTTCAGCATCATCTCGCTCTTCTGAATATCATTAAATTTATGTCAGATTGTAAATAATTTTTTGAGAGTTGTGGGAAGTGTTTGTAAACCCGTCGAGATACTGAACAGGTCTGCTGGCAGCGGGTAAATGCATGCATGATGCCAAGACAACTTCGTCGAGGTACTGAACAGGCCTGCTGGCAGCGAAGCGATGTCGAGTTCAAGAAAATTATCTGGTATAAAATTTCGATATTTTCCTCTCATTCTGAACTAAAATTCTTGGACAGGGTAGAGGCGTCAGAGTGGGTTAATTGACATCCCTACCGAGGCTATGGATGCCTGCTGGCATAAGTGGCCCTGTCAACAGTATCAGAGCCATTGACTTGAACGTCGTTGCTCTCATAATTAAAATTTGTCACTGGATCTCATTTAAACAGAAAGACATCTGAAGCTGGACTGTATGATGATTATTGGAATTTGATTGAGATGATTGATTTCCTTCAACTGTTATTTAATTTTTAATCATTCTAAATCAGTCCTGGCATGAACTCATTAATGATGCAGAGATAACTGCTTCTCCCAGTAAATCGCCACTATTGGCAGCCCTACATGTTTTTTCTATTTCGAATGACAAATAACACCTCTTGTAGCTTCCATCACCCCATATCGTAATTATCACTATTCTAGGGTGATTATTGGGTTGTAAAAAGGATGTTTGATTATTCTTCGTTTTACTTTTATCTCGCATTTCCATGCTTGATTCATGACTGTAAGCATGAATCAAGCAATTGAAACTTAATTTCGCATTTTGATTCTATCCAAGGCTTGGTTTCAAGAGGTCAATGGGATTACAACTTCCTCATTTTAATAATTTTTCCAAGTTTGATCATATACCAATGAAATACCTATGTTGAATTTCTATTTGATTATGCACTTATCTTTGTTAAATATACCAAAATTTGATTAGCATTTGGTTTGTAAAAAAAACATATCTATATCCTAGCCTCTGCAAATCAAATGTACCCATTTCATGTCATGGTAATGAAACGAACTAGGATTGTATCATGTACATCGCGTTGGTTGGTAAAATGAGTTGACAGGCCTCTCATTTCTAGTTAAGAGTTTTGGTAATGGGATGTACTCAAAGCATTCATGGCCAGAAGCGTTTAAACCCCATAACCAAGACCTCCATATTTTTGTTTTGATCGCATAGGCTCTCTACTTATTTTATTTTCATGGAATCCGTTCATACTTACCCCTCCTACCTCTGTCATCTAAACCCCCAGTTAGTTCAATTCGCTCTTATTACAATCTGTTCAATTCTTTTTTTTCCTTCTAGAGACACATTTTTGTGGGATGGTTTCTAGGAAAACCGTTACGAATTAGATCAAACCCTTGAAAATTGAGAACAAAAATGAGCCCATTTACCTTCAACGCGAGCAGTTTCTCCAGAAACGGGATCATTGTAGAGATATGTCTTGATCTTTGGAGGTAAATTTCTTAGATTTTTCGTTCCAGTTGAGATAAATGTTTTTTTTTATTATTATTTTATTTTGCTACAACAATTCCTGTAGAAACCTCTGTAATGGATAAACCTATGATAGAAAAGCCTCTTAAATTATTGAGTGGTAAACCAGGGTCTTTGGGTTAAAACCCTCATGAAGGGACAACACCCGATCAACCTTTGAGTGAACAACAGGATGCTAGTTCCAAGGTTATTAAAACTCCTGAGCATGAAATTGTTTGCCAATCCAACAACAAATAACCTCCCACCGTGTCTGAAAGACAACAAACAATTTACATGTATCAATCTTCGGTCAAAATCCGACAGTGGATAGTGGAAGTGTTTTAACACACAGTCATGCACTTGCTCAACCATTTGCCCCTGCTGTAAATTGTGAAGTGTGCTTACACTGGATAGGTCTGTATTACACAGACATTCCCGTCCTTCAAAAAATATCTAGGCTCTTACGGCTCAAAACTGCTCATTGACAATTGAAAATTGCGAGCTCAAAGCCAATCCACAAAGACAAGCAAAGCATTTAAAAAAAAAATAGGAAACATCATCATAAGAAACACTGACAGTGTCAAGGTTGTGATCAACTCTGAGATATTGTGATTCGTTTATGTTGTTGGTTAAATGGTAAGATTGGTTTGTTATGCTTTTATTTGTTATTTTGCTAAATTAATCTATATCTATTTGGATTTATGTTATCAATAATAAGACTGGTTGAGATTCTGTAGCCAAGTCAAAATTCTCATATAAAATTTAGCAATTGATTGTTAATAAAATATTTGACTTACCCATTTTTTTTTATTTCAGGATGGGATGTATCTGATGCTAATTTCGTGGGATGAAGCATGATGGACTTAGTCAATCTTCTATCCTCTTTTTGCTAATTTTTTAAATAGGAGAAAATTCTCACAAATTTAGAAGATTTAGTTTGATCTTGAGTGGCTCTAAGCCCTCTATTTTTGTAATTTTGAGATACTTTTGAGATATGATCCTATATTAAAAGATAGGATGCTTAGTTTACCTAAACTCTTTAAATACACAGTATTTTGTAATAGAGAGGAGCTGAGCTGAGAGCAAGAGATGGACAAGTAATTTCAGAACATAATATTAATGGCATATACACATTTTGGCTTTAGCCTTTTGTTTATAATGTTGTTGTTTATGTTTTGTTAACTCTGTTGCATGTATAGGTCTGATATCTTTAGATTAAATGATCTATGATGTGCATGATGTTTATATTATAAATACCATCTACAACTTGCTTCTCAAAATATAAACACTGTGATCATATCTTTAATATAAATGATAAGATTTATCTCTGAATTTTAATTGAATGATAAGATGCATAGGTTGCTTTCAGATTTATCTCATGGAAATCATGTATAATTATGAGATCACAAGTTTATGTTTGTGTTTTGTTTTCTGCCATTAAAACCTAATATGCTAATACATTGTTCTGAATTTATTTAGGACAATCATAAGGTTCATTGCAGATTTCTGTTTTGGACATGGCAGTTGGATGTTCATCACTCATGTAGATGCTTGGAGAAACCTCACTAACTCACTGACAGGTTAGCTTCTTTGTATTTTTATGTTATTCACATATCACTGAAACTAGAATATATGGTTCAGCGTTTGACTATCCACATGTTCATGTTTCATTGAAATTTTTACAAGTTTTTTTAGATTTATAAAGGAAAAACAAAAAAAAAGATTTTTATGTTCTTTCTTTATCTGCTTCTTACAAGCAATTTAGTTTTCCATCGATTTTCGTAAGTTTCGATTAAAACTTGCAGCTTGTAAATAATG